>JAWWES010000042.1:8603469-8627970 GCA_035583135.1 Lophotriccus pileatus
GAATACACTATTTACATCCAGTGCGCTTTTGTGTGCAAAATAATCTCGTGCACACCGACTGTAAGAACTGCTCTGACAATGTGTGGGAACTGGTCCAGACTACCTACAATTCCCTCCCTCCCACCTCCAGGGACAAGAGCAACATCTAAATTATGGAACTGAGAGATGATATAAGAATGTCAAGGAATCTTTTTGCTCTCCGAACAAAACAAAGCTCAATATTTGTTAAGCCATTCCCCTAGAACTGCTCTCACGGTTTAACTCCTATAAAAAACCCCTGTGTATTGTCAATGCAAAAGTAGTTGAAATCTTTAAATCGGACCTCATTATCACAGCAGTCCTATAAACACTCAGAATGCTGATCTTAAATTCTGTTCCACCTTGATATCTACTTCATGTACCACTAAAACTGTATTTTAATGAAACCTGTAAGAAGGAATCCACTCATTTTATTGTATACTTTTTCTGTTGCTACTTGAAGCAAATCTTTACTTGCAATTTCAGATACTGATTTAGCTCATAAGGTGGAAGGTAAAAGGACTGACATAATCAAGAATCAACTGGATCTGATCATTTTAGTCACAAAAGAGAATGAAATGATTCAAACTAGTGCTCAACAAGCAATAGGAAAGGCAAGTCAGGGAGAGAGGGGAAAAAAAGTCTTCTACTTTCTAACATGTAACAGAAATGTGTGAGAGGTCCAGACAAGTAGAACAGCACAGGGTACAGTGACATTTCAAAAATTTATCTATTAGATTATGACTTCCAAAATAAAAAGTGTGCTCCAGACCAAGAGAAAAAAACATCTTAATGTCTAAATGTAGGTAATTTGTGAGGTTCAGCAGGGGTGGGAGAGAAACAGCCAATGCCTTTGGCCCAGAGTTGTGCCTGCTAGAAAGGACCAGCTCCTTTCTCTCCTTCCTTTGCTCATTTCTCCAACCCATTTGCCCACTGCACAGTATTTGTTTCCAGCTCTCCCAGAGGTAGGTGAACAGGTCTGTGAGCCCCCAGTGCCAGGCACTGTTGGAGTGCACTCCTTCCAATCATCTATCTTAGAGTAACATCAGCCATCAAAGATATGCAGAATTCAGTCAGTTGGTTAACACAAGCAGATAATGCAACAGATAAAAATGGCCTCAGGCACTGCAACCTCTTGCTCCAAATCCAAGCTGCAGAATATGCCAGAACTCTGCTTTAGAGATGCAAAATAGTGAGAATTTCTCATTGAAGAAATGCAAATGGTATATTCAGTTTTCTCTCACATGCCTAGGTATCCTACAGGTTTGAGACAGAGCCCGTAATTTCACAAAAAGAAAGGTGTCCCTTGTGACACTGGTACTGGTTCAGCTCTTATTCAGCCAGTGAAAACAAAATGAAATAATGGTTTTATCTCCACTGCCTACATTCTGATTCCAGCTGTTGTTTCCTCACTGAGGTGAGAGACAGAGAAGAAAAGTTTAGCTACTTTATAAGCAATTCTGCTGAAAGAAAGAAAAAAAAACTTGAAGCCCCATGCTGCTCATGTGCAAAGTCATATTGTGGGGGAACATATACTCAAATAAAAAGTGGTGAGAGAAAGAATAAAGTTACACCACATCCAGCAGACAATACGGTGTCCAAAAGCACCACAGACTCGTAGTCATTACATCACCAATAGACAGGGTGATGTCCCTGAGTTGTCCAACTGCTAAAAGCAGGGATTCACATTAAGTTGGATATTTCTTAAGCAGAACTTAAGAATCTGTAGTGCAAATACTCAAAGTCTCAAAAACTTGTGTCTTCTGAGAGCTTCTATTTATAGAATCCCTGTCAACAGGACTTGGAGATGACATGAAATAATCACCAGAGGACAGCAGTCCTGGAGAGCTGCTTTTAATAAAAAGCACATTGTATTAGTGGTTTGTCTTTTGAGATCCCAAATCCTCCACTCTAAACTAACCAAGGACAAAACAGTTCCACCCTACAAGATTTCTTTTTTTTTTTTTTTGTCTTCCAGATAAGAGCAGCTTAAGAGAATAGAAATTACCATGCTCTTTAAAGCAGTTATGTAGTCTATGATCCAGGAAAGGAGACACAAAGGTTCAGGCTGCTGCAGGGTTCCCCCAGTCACGTTCCAGCAGCTGAACCAGGGGACAAGCTTCTTGCTTTTGCAGAGGTGGAGACACACGTTGCCTTGAAGAACAACTTGTTGGGGAGTATCCCAGAGGCATCTGATATCTTTGGTTCTGCTGTTTAGTAACCAGGCCTCCAGTCAGGGTAAGGCAATTTGCACCTAAGAGTAACAGGAAGAACCTCGGGGATTAGTTTGGATCTGGGAGATTTCTCTTGGTGGAGAAAGCTGGAGACTTTTCCTACCTGTAAATCTATAGCAGTACCAACAGTAGACTGAAGCCTCTAATATTAGAGCTCAATCTTCAAATTTGACTCCCAGTAACAATGAGCAGGGTCAGGATTAGGAATAAGATTTCTGAAAATACACTGAGATTACATAAAATTCCAGGTCAGAAAAAGTTGCAAAACAGTGGAAAATCGAAGTCTGAAAATTAGAATTTCAGGAACAAACCAAAAAAGCTCACTGCTTCTGCCTTTTTTTTTTTTCTTTTTATTTTTGCTCTTTTTTTGCCCCTCCACCTACTCTGCCTTACCAGAGTGACTGAAGCTGCAGCCACAACTTCAAATACAGAACAAAACATTCAAACACACCTAACCATCTTCCAAGGCCAGAAAATTGAATGGCACAATTATTCTGAGGGCAGCAGAGAGATCATGCTTTTAAGAACAGCAGTCCATCCTGACACTGGTCAGTGGATTTGTGACCAGAAGGTCAACTTTTCTCCAAGTTAGCAAGAGCTAGATATGTTTCCCTTTCTCCTTCAGGCCTTTAAATCAAAGTTCTGCAAGATACAACATTAACCCAGAAGGTTATACCTCACACAGGCATTATAAACATTTCTATACCTGCAGCAAGGAAAATGCCCTGGGTCTGGCAGAGATGGAGTTAATTTTGCCCAGACAGCCCTCCCAGAGCTGTGTATTGGTAAGTGGGGAGGTGTTGGGAACACACTGGTGTTCTGGCTCCTGCTGGGCAGTGCTCCCACAGCAGGGCTGCCTCTCCAGCATTCCCCCCTCTCCAGCAGGCTGAGGGTGGGGAAGGGACACAGTCAGGACAGCCGACCCAAACTGACCAAAGGGATATTCCTTTGCTTTTGCTTTTATTAAATTGCCTTTATCTTGACCCAGCAGTCTTTTCCATCTTGTTCTCTCCCACCACCCCGTCCTGCTGAGAGGAGCCCACCACAAGTACTGCAACAGGACCACAAGTTTTGCTGAGTTTAGAACATGGGAGTAACAAGTTCATGTTGCTTAGAACAGACCATGAAGACATATCCTTCAGTCTACTCAGGCCTTCTTTACTAGTTTGATTGTTCACACTGAATGTTGTTGGGCACTAAAGTATAACAGATTATAAACAAAACAGTTCAAGTGTGTTCTCTACAGACCACAAACTGCTTAGCTGAATTTAGGCTAATTTTAAAAAGTCTTCATATACAGCTATAGATGCCACATAAGCAAGAAACAGGATAGCTCTTGAAACTAGTTTCCCTAAAACAAGCTTACTGGATGAACTTGCCTCTCCGGTTTTCTGGCATTTGACTGCGGAATTACATTAACCGATTGATATCAGAACAAAATCAACTTTCTATTTATCATTTTATTATGTTCACATAGGTGAACTGCTACTCAGGCAGCAGCAAAACTATAATTTAATACATTACATTGTAAGGATTATCAGATTTCAGAAAAGCCTACTACAGGTGGTGTGCTGAGCAGGTTCACATCCCACCCCTAAGCAGCAGGTTGGTTGGCAGACATTCCTCAGCTGAAATGACTACAATCATCTCTACTTTGAAGCGAGAGTGTTTTGGAGGAAAAGTTCAAAAGGTGTTTAATTCCCAGACAGTGATAATCCTAAAACTGTCTGTTTTGTTCAGAGACCTGCAGGAAATACCTACTTGACAGATCAAGTCAATTGACCTTCCCATTCCAGACACCTCTTGCACATTGAAATAACTTTCACAAGAGGAAATGTCAGAGATGTGCAAACAATAAGGCTGATTTTGCTAAAAATGGCCAATAGGAATACAAACTCAGTTTTCAAGATTATAAAGGAATATCTATGTCAATAACATGGACAAATAAAGTCAGAGCCATAACGAATTATTTACATATATATTCAGGTAAGTAGAACATATACACAAACTCTCTCCAATGAATATTCACTCTAATCACAGAAAATCATTTAAAATCAAAAGCATATAGACCAGAGAAGAACTACCTCACAATGTTTCGGAGAGTTTATTTCACAGGAATAAAGAATGGCATTCTAATAATGTTTTCTTTTGCAGGCAGACATAGGGAAAAACATCAGCTGAACTGCAGGCCAACTTTTCAGTAATAACAACCCATACATTCCCCATGGTTTATAGTCTCTTATATATTAAAACCAGATAAACCATAGCTGTAGCCTATCCTTTGCAGCTTTTCACATGACTTAAGCTACATAAAAAGGTCATTCTCCTTTCTATTACAGACATTAGCCAAACCTGTATACTCCTTTGCAAAAGAGTACCACTGTTATAATGAGATCTATTTTTTTGAATGGAGAAAATAAAAGCAAGAAAAGTTCAATCAAAGCTCCTATTCAGTGCAAGGATTAAAAATAAAGGAAAAGAATACACTAGTTATTGCTTTGCCTCCATCAGCCCTACTGTGAAATTTTCATATCCTTTTAAAGATGTATCCGGAACTCTGTAAAAGAAAAACCCAGAAATACACACAAGAAAAAAGTACTCACACTGTTTGGGTGTTGAATGGCAACTTGGTGCTGCAGCCTAACCCGCTGTGGCATCATCACATCATCCTGGAATAAATAGCACACTGTTACTGAACATAAAAAGGGTCACAGTACAGTACTGACACACATTAGAATATGCTGCTACATTAACATCATTTTACTGGCTTGCAGTCAGAAATGCAAATGGAACAGATATTAACAGTCTTCACACTTTTCATGGATTAAACTCGGTGCTGCTCAAGCTGGAAGTGATCAAAACTACGACGTGACAACAGTGCTGGGATCTCAACACGCATCGACAGCACCCACACACTTATTTCTCAAAAACTCACCAACTCCTGCACAACTCCCAGAGCAGCACTGGCAGTGTCAGCACAAGGAACTAACCTCGATTAAAACCTTGATTTGAGCCACCTCAGCAATATGAGGAAATGTTCTCTTTAGTCTGCCTCTACCTTGTTTCATTGACAATGAAAAGCCTCCGGTGTCTAGATCTAGAAATATGTCATATATCATGAGCAGAGAAACTAGCACTTGTGAAATGATAAAATTCTAGAGAAAAGGGAAAAAAGGAAAGTACCCACACTCTTAAAATACATCAGCACTGGCACTGGCTTTAAAACACACCACCTAGATTTCGATTTCGTGTTAGTATCTCTTCCACTTGTAGCAAAAAGATCTATTTTACTTACATACACAAAGACAGGTTGCTTTTTGAAGAGTTAGTAACCTTGCATTCCTTCCCTGGACAGCTAGGAGAGATTCCTTTCAAAATCATATTATGTCCTGTTCAGAATTAAGTCCTTTCTAGACCATGATTTTACAGTCTATAGAAACTTTAGCACAAATTCTCTTCCCTAAATTTAGCCTCTTAAGGTTTCTAACTATATTGTTTTCCATTTTGGTGCCATATTTCCTCCCTTTTAAAGGATCAGACTTTCTTAGATGCTGGTTAAAATCTAACACAGCCTATTTCTTCTCAGAATATTTCCAAATAACCTTATCAGGCAAACATAATTCAAAGGAGCCCTGAATTCCTGTTCTACAGGAACTTTTAACAGTTCCTTACTCTAAGGAAATTCCTATAAAGCCAAAAGCCCCAGTATGGAATTTGCACTAACTTTCACATTAAAACTTTCCATAAAATCAATGGCAACAAAAATATATATTGGTGCTTAAATATCTCAAGCTTCAAGGGTTGAATGACCTTGCTATAAAGGTGCCACTATAGTTTTATCAAAACAACTCCTGATGAAGAAAGTTTTAGAAGTAGATCCAACTATTTAATACAACTCAAGGTTAAAGATAAAACAAATGAATAATAAAACTGACCCTTATCACATTCAAGTTTATAAAAGACGGAAGGAATACATTGTCCAAAGCATTTTTCTGTATTTTGTATTTAGGGTATATTTAGTACTAAGCATGACAGCTGTTACTGATTTTGAAAGCCAACAGAGAGAAAAAAACCTTCTGATTTCTCAACCTCTGTTCATGACTTACTTCAAAACCATACCACCATTATTTACCACTCAATCCACTTTATCAACAAGGCACCAGAATTCCTGTACTTATCAAGCAAATGTTCCAATGAAACCTTTATCCTATTTCCCAGAAGAACCACAATCCTATTGCCAAATACTGAGCTGATTTTTGTTAATTAAAACCTGGTTTTCATATGAGTGATAGGAGATAAATTTTAACAGAGCCTTGTTCACTCCTTTACTAGTAACTCAAGATTCTTAGACATGTTCTTGTTAAATGTGAAAAAATAGAGAGAATGAAAAAGAAATCTACCAGAAAGTATGGAATTTCAATTTCACTGTTACTATAATCTCTTACAAGATATAAAATATGTGCTAAAAGATGCCACTGTTTGTGATCCCTCACAACAGAGAGAAATTTAACAGAATTCATACACAGAGATGTGACATAATTATGATTTAAAAATGTTAAATCATCGTGGAAGGTATTCAAACCGAATTAAAATATCCTAATCACCAAACAGGTCAATGGCATGTTTTCAGAAGAGGACAATCTGACAGGAATGGCCTCGTTCCCTTAACAAAACTCTGTGTCATTCTGATGCTGTTGGCAAAACACACATCTACAGATCTGGGTCTCAGGCTATCAGAGAGCATCAGTGTTCTGCAAACTGCAGCTAAAGAGGGGGCACTAGAACCACAAAAACTTCCAAATGCCTCTTTTTATTAATACAGCTTTGTTCTCTAACGCTGGAAAACTCTATGAACTCTTGTCCTGATCGACCTTTGGGTTTTTTATAATTTTGTCTTTTTTTTTTTTTTTTAATTTGTTAATAGTTTTACACATATGCTGCACTGATGTGCTGTTCTGTGATTCTTCCATGTTCATGAAAGGAGAAAGAAAGAAGGGGGAAAAAAGACTACAGTAGTTTAAGACATAATCTCAAAAAAAATAATACAGGAATTAGGCAATGAAGAAGAACAGCACAAAATACAAATCACATCCCAGACAAAACTGAGACCCATCAGTCATTCTTGGACTGAGGTTGGGCAACTATGAAAGAAGGGCAGCTGCAAAATTCAAATTCACCAAATTCTTTGCTATTGATGACTGGGCCAAAGTGGAAAACAGAATATATTTATTCTGTTAATGAAATAATCTTAAATAATGTGGATATATTTAAAAACAAAATTAAATTCTAATGAGTAAAACCAAAATAAGAGCACTTTAAAATATTTTTCAACTTGAGAGGCCCAACCATGCACTGCAGTGATAAGAGTTTAGGGAATTTTAGCAACTATAATATTGGACAATTAAGAAGTATTTTATCCAGCTGTACATTATGCAATCACAAATACAATTTTGCTGTATTTATGATATTGAATTCAGAAAACATGTCACCAGACTTTGGTTTCTACAGTTAGAGTCTGGTTGTCTTTTTTTTGGTTTAAAACCGAGAACAAAACCTCAGTAATTAGACAAGCCCTTCCAAAATTATTTTTCCCTCCTGTCATGCCAGACAGAAAAAAAAGGGCCTATCTGAATGTAGCCAAAAAAGGGAAGTATATTCAGTTTGTTTCTATCTCCTAGGTGAGAGCAAGGAAGATAACAGTGCCAGCAGTGAGTTACACTGAAGATATAATTTTAAAAACCAGAAGTTTAACATAAGTTTCTACTGAAAATCAATTTTCTCTGTTTACATGGAAGTTTCTAATGGCTGTCCCCTAGCAGATATACAGCAGACAGGATGAAGGGAGGTTTTCCCTGCTGAAAGAATGGAAATAACAGGTTTAAAATAAATGCTAGATAAATTCATGCCTTCCCTAATCATATACTTGCAATTTTGTAGCTAAGAAAGAATCTGTAAAAAAATCTGTTTTCATGTGACCCCACTCACCAAACTTAGTAGCAAAAGTTAGAGAATCTCAGATAATTGCTGGGTTTGCTGTCACCAAAATATGAACATCCATGCAACGCAAGCAAGGCCAAACAGGTACACAGCAGGAAATAAAGCAACAAATAGAAACTACTCCAGGCACTCAAAATAACCCAGAATTTACAGGAATTCTGTTGATTACAAACTCGCTGCTTCTTCTGCAGCGTCCATTCTGAGCAGGAGAACACTTTGCTGGAAGATGGGGAACGAAAAGGAGTTTCTTTCCTGGGAGAAGGTAGCAGGGATTTCTGGAGCAGCCCAGATGAGTTTGGGGCAGTGGGAGCTGTGACCCCCAGCAACTCCCAGCACCTCCCATCCCACTCATCCCTCTGCAGACCTGCCCTGCTCCTGTTGGGTTCCGCATCCTCAGCTGGGCTGTTCTCCTTCCAGCCACAAGCACCAGGCTTGATAAAAACACACACAACTTACACTGAGCTTGTTGCTTTGGCTCACTTTACTCATATGTTAAGTTGGAGAAAAGGAAAACTGAACCAACAGGCTGAGCTTAAGGATACTGCTCAAAGCTGTTGTTGTTTCAGGATGGGTTTCTTAAATCAGTTTGAGTAAATTCAAATGACAAGCATTCACTGGCCCCTTCAACCAGGCTGCCTGCACCACACTGAGCTCCACGGTGATAGCGTCACGATTTTCCCCTAGAGGTGGGGCTTTCTGAACTTCAGAAAGTAAAACAAACTATACAGGTCCATGTAAAATACACTTTTGGCAAGCAAGGACAAGTTCACAAAAAATAAGACACTAATTGTAGCTCAGTACTGTAGTGCTTTCGTAGGCTCACGTTACAGACTCAGCATCACAGGCTTTTCCAAATTCCCTTCGTGTTTGGCTGCTCAAAAAAAAAGAATAAAATTGAGAGCTGATACCCTCCACCTCCATAATAACAGCACCTTCTTTCTACTGAAGTATTAGATGTAAAATACAAGCAGTAGAAGCACCAGAAGGAATGTTTCACTCACTGAGCAACAATATGGCATCTCCAAAGTCTTTCAATCCATCAAATGGTCAGTCATTTGTGCTGCACCTGCTCAGACTACAGTGAAAATCTTTCTTTGCTATTGTTCAGTTCAACTCCTTGAACCAGGGAAATGAAAGGTCTGGGACCTCCAAAACTTGGCCTGTCAACAGCTCTACCCAAGCAAATACCCTAATCCCAGGCAGCTCTCTGGGGACAGGATTTTAAACAGTCACACACTATCAAACTCATCAGAACCAGGCACTCTAATGGCACCCACGAGTCACCTGAGACTAATGATCTGTCAGTACTTGCAAGGCCATAGGGAAAAAATACTGCTTTTCTGTTTCTGCTCCTGAATTCAATTGAGAAAGAAGGGGACAAGAAAGAAAACACTTCAAAGTTTAAGAAGCTGAGTGCACTGAACACCTTTCTATTCCTGAGCATGGCAACAAACAGGTCTACATGGCAATGATGCCTTCCAGCACCTCTAGTCTGATTTTTTGGGGCTCATTAGTGATTCAGAAACATGGAGAACTCTTCTGGACAGAAAGGGTCTTCTAGTAATGGAGTTCATCACTACATCCACTTACCTGCTATTTGAGTAACAGCTTTATTTCAGGTTTTAAATCAGAGGATGAAATTCTCAAGGAATGGCATGTTAAACAACAACAGAAGCCCAACACATGAAGTCTGATCACTGCTTCATTTCCTAAGCTAAACAGGTGTTAATTTGAAAGAAAGGGAGAATATTTTAAAAGTTTATTCGTGCCTGTAATATATATATAATGGCAACTAACAAGAAATTCGTGTTTACAAACCCAGCAGGCTGTGGAGACGGTAAAACCAAGAAGCTCTGCTTATAACTGAATGCTATTTTGAAGGCAGAAACATTTAGCTGAGGTCCAACCTCCTTCCTCCAAGACCTTTATCAACACCCCCTCAAGGAAGTGGGTTTGAACTTGAAACTCAAGGAACACATGCAATTTCACAGCAATTAAAAACTACTATTCCCAACTTAAATCATAAAAGCAAATCTCACAACCAGAAAGGCACAGGTCAGCAGCTGCCACTTAAACATGGGAACGCCAAATCCAGCGGTCCTGGATTCACTTTTGGGTGAATAAAACTCAACTGTGTCCCTGCTCTTAGTGGCAACATGGCTTAGAGTCACATCTTTGAACTGCCTGAGAATCTCTGGAATAGTGATACATTGCCAACAGAGCCTTTCAAAAGATTAAAACAAGCGTGTCAAGGACTCGAGTGAATATGACTGGCTTTGAAATACTGCAGGTCAGAAAAGGACACATTTTTATATTTCTCCTTTAACGATCTCTAACAGCACACACTGATTAAACCTGAAAGATCTGGAAACGACACAGATGATTAAGATGAAATGAAAGCCTGTTCCTTTTTAAAGAAGTACAGTTTTATACAAGTATAGGCATGTTTAAGTGAATGTCAGTGAAAACAGCAGTTCAAAGCAGGCAACAGGAGTTTTAGTGTAAGAGTTCTGCTGTGCTGCAACTGGGGAAATGCTCCTAACAAAGATGGCATGACCCCAGAGAACTGACAAACTACAGCTACAGCACAATGAAACTGGTAGATAAAGTCATAACTGCAGACAATTTGAAGGAAAGTAAAGCTAACATTGAAATATTTTGCATAATCAGCTCTCATTTCCCGGTACTATAAATGTTAAACATGAAAAATTTGTGAAGTATCTTCAGTTTTTCTAGTGGTTTTCCCAGTGGGGGGAAAAAATGCCTCAGTAGCTTAGAGGTGAAATCTGTAAGAACAACCACGGCAAAAAAACTGCACAATAGCTGTTAGTCAAACAGCTGCCACTTCATACTAGAATGGGCTGATCAAATTCTGACAGTTCTGAGCTCTGCAACCTTTTTTTTTCTCCACATTTCTTCCCAGTTTGTTGTCCTCACAAATCTGTGCTGAGAGACATAACACAAGCAGCTTGACTCCAGCTGGGATGGCAAGCAAAACAGTCTCTCTGGAGCCAGCACTTCCAAAGATGCTCCCACATATGTTCCTACATCCCTTTATTCTGAGAAGACAAAGGAATTGCCCAAAGAGCCACGATGTATTTCTCCACCTTTCTGCAAAACTCCCCATTCCCAGCCCCGTTTCTCTCCACATCCACCTATAGCAAACCTGAAGCTGTGGCTGCACTTCTGAAGGTCAGTTCCCTGGCACTGCTGCAGCACATTCCAAAAGGCTGATATCAACATTCCTTCCTAGAGAGCTGCACACTGGATTGGAGACTGCAATGAAGAAGGTAGGTGGTGTGTGGAAGCAGAGTTGTTAAACAGCTGGCAACATCTGTGTTTCAGCATTTATCACACAACATTTACCAGCTACAGCCAAAACATTGAGCAATTTTTAGACTTGGAGCAGTTTCCACAGTCATTTGATTTCCTCCGATCTGTTTTCAATAAAAAAAAGGTAGTCATAGGGAGAGACAGTAGAAAATGCATTTAATTAATGCAAATAATTAATTTTTATATTTCTTTTTCATCAAGATTAAGCTTCTGATAGTTCAGAATGCCTCTGTTTTGAAGCAGAAATAAAAGTGCATAGAACGGAAAATATTTGTAACTCCTTCCAAGCTTATCCACACTGTAAGTCATAAAATTCTCAACTCACTTCAAGTAGATCTTAATGACATTAAATATAAACTTATGCTAATGATAATATTGCAGAAATACAAAATCATCACCTGTTACATTCCTTAGTAGTTGTAATTTGTTTCCCTGATGCTTTGTTTTCTTGCATAGTTAGCCAGAAAACAGAAACAACACAGCAGCATGAAGATCTACACCATGTGGTAAATAACAAGTGTAGAATTCTGAAGATATCACTGTAAAAATATGAATTAATTTCATTTAGAGAATTTAATTCTCTAGCTTGCCACTAGTGATTTCCAAACAATTAGACCTGTCTGGACTGAAAAGAAAGACTAACCTATGATTTACTTCAGTAAATTGCTTTGAGATAGAAGATATGAAGCTCCATGGGACAATGGTAGATTAATTTCTCATTTCATGAACATGTGGACTCAATTAATTTCAATCAACATTAGCACATATTTAACTCATACAGACTGCCTGGAATGCCCCCTGCCATGTGGGATCTGTCCAAGCCTGGAATACCTGAGCTTTGGAAATCATCAGATCTGTGTTTTTTTTCATTTTAGATATATAAACAGCCTCACTCACTCCAAACACAGCAGAGGTAAACCATTCATATAAACTAAATGGCACTTGGTTTTGTGTCTGCCCAAGTAAAGCAAAAAGAACTTGGTCCTGAGTTCATTCACCTCAGCACAAGTGGCATCACTCCAATTACTTCCTGGCATAATTTATGAGGTCCCTACACTCTTTGACAACCTTCCCAGTCAGGTGACCAAAATCAGATCAGTGGCTTTTGTGTTTCCCTTTCCTCAGAATGCTTTGTTTATGAAATGGACACTGATGCTGAGTGCTGGATAGGAAATACTTACCTTTTGATGTCTGTGAAAATGACTTTTCCAAACCCCAGGAACTTGTACATGTGGTTGTGAGTTTTGAGTTTTCAATGGATGTTCAAAATTTTACTTCTGTGATACCCACATACACCCTGTATATCAGATACTGCAGATATTGCATTTCAAAGCTTCACCTTCCATAAACTTATATACAAAGATTTACAGGAAATACACTCTGTAAAACAAACAAACAACCCCCCAAACCAGCAAACTATTAAACGAGGACAAATTCAAATGAACGCATTTTACAAGGCACACTGAGCACAGGGATAACTTAACAAAAGCAAGAATAAAGGCCAAAAAAGCCACCTGCAAAACTTAATTTTTCAAATGGTACAAGATATTTCAGCTGCATTTCCTTGGGTCAGCAGAAATATAGTACCTCTTAACCATGTCTTGCAACAGAATTTTAACACATGAACAAAAGAAAATCCTTCTGTCTAATTGATGCAGCAAATGGAGTTTGCAAGCTGAAAGGTTATCCTAATTTAAACCTGAGTAAGGCTGCAGAGTTCAATCCCCGCTCTCATGACACTTTCTAACAAGCACAAACAATCACAATATTAAGTTGGATTGTACCTGAAAACCCACCCTGCCAGCAGCCATTCAGAGGAGATAATCAATCTCCAGCTGAAATTACAGGAGATCAGTGAGCCCTAAAGGTCCTGCTCCTCCTGCCTGATCCCAGGCACACGGCCCCGGCCCCCAGCTCAGCTCTGCAGCCTCTGAAACCCTTCCCTGCATATTCAGCTGCATCAAGTCAGATTCGTATCTCGGGGTTATTGCGCTGAATGGCCTCACAGAAGGTATCCCACCAAGGACAGGGGGAAAAATTCAAGATGGAACGTGAGAGCTCCCCTGTTTTGCATCATAAAGCCATAGATTAGCTCTTAGTTTCTCGTCAATACAATTTTCTGTAGAATGTAGGAAAGAAAAATCCTGAAAACACCTAAATACCAACCTGGCCCAGCCCTGCTCACACCAGCTTGTGGAATCTGATACAAAGAATGGTGTGAGGCTTTCTACAGGTTGGAAGACAACTTTAGAGCTATAAATAGTAACCAGCATATGTAACACCCAAACACCTTTAAACAGCTTGTCTTTAAGGCAAATCAAACAATTAACAACTACATTAAACCAGATAAAATTATACCGACAAAGCGTGTTAACTTACTGAATCCAGAAAGCAGAGGTAGGTTCCTGAGCTCTGAATTACTGCTTGATTTTTAGCAAATCCAACTGTTGAGAAAACAAAGATAAAATTATGGAGTAGCTTTTTACGGTTGTATTTTTTTAAATCTTACTATTGTCAGGAACAGACGAAAGAAAATACGAGAATCCGTATCACGGAAAGTCCATGATTTTTCCATATTTAAAACAAGGTAATTTGTAAATATTTAAATAGGATGCCTACTTCAGTCTCCTTCTCTGAGTGATTATTCCAGCATCAAGCAGAATTAGAATACTTTTGCTGGCCCTCCAGAAAGATATAACGTGTAATACATATCCTGAAAAGTCCAGCTGTTTAGGTTTCACATCCAGAACCTCAGATCATGGAATCCCAGGATGGTTTGGGTTGGAAGGAACTTAGTTCCATCCCCTCCAAAGAGCAGATGCTGAAAACCTTTGGCTGTACATACATTGATTTTTAAAGTCGTAACAAATACCAACAAATCATAAAAGAGGCAAAGAAAGATCCCGAACGTGCTGTTCTTCCCATCAGGGAGACAGGCCTTCAGAAGGACCCAGAAATCAAGTTCTGTTCTGTGATGCTGGTTAAAGATAAAGTTTGCAAACACAAAAAGTGCCATTTATGTAATGGCATGTGTAATGCAGGGGGGAGCCAGAGCAGGATTAATTAGATATACACAGGGAGCACAAAGCTGGCTTATTGATACCATAACATGAAATACACCTGCAAGACAGGAGTAATAATTTCTCCAGGTAGCCAAGGTCTACCTAAGAACATTCTGAATTCTTCTCCTGGGCAGCATTATATGACAAAAGCATACTGTATGCAGCATCATGCTGAAAAACTCTGTATGAATTCCACTGGCTCTCAAATGTTACTCTTGAGCTTTGAAGTATTTGTGGAACCAAGTCAGCGAATCCAGCAAAAGAGTGCCCTGACTTGCAAACCAAATGATGTGAAGGTACACAATACAAGATGGGACATTTATTCTTTAATGGGAAAACTGGAAATGTAAAGCCAAAAAAATCTCACCATGAAGCAGAGCAGAATAATTTTGCCTAACATTATCCCCAAAGTTTCAGATTTTGCATTAGAAAAATGCGGACTTCTCTAATTCTCTACTCTTTTTATGTGATAAAGTTTAAGTTTGCTCAGGGAACAAACTTAACTGGGCTCAAAGGTTCCCTGAGCTGTAATGCACGTGCTCCTTGGCTATTTTGCTGAGTTGTCCAAGTACAGAAAAAGACTTATGACTGCATTTCTTGCTGCCTCCAAGGAACATTATGTCAACTACCACCAGAACACCACTAATCAAGGCTCTTCCTTATAACTCTGTTACTCTTGTGTACTTTAATCCTCACCTTAACGTCTCTTCATCGTGGATTTCCTGGACTTATTACCTTACAGTTTATTTACATGCTCCCTTTTATACACATATGAATACCTAATCTCACATCCACAGTTACTCTCAGTCTCCTTCCTATTGGCAGTGAGAAAGCAGCTGGCAAAGACAGGAGCTGCCCCAACAGCAGAGCTGAATCCCGGCACCAGCAGTTTTAGTGGGAAACAACTGATTGCAACCCAGCAGGTCTGGACGTGCCAAGCCAGCAAAACCCCAATACTGAGGAGGTTCCTACTAAAGCAAGAGGTAAGAGAACAGGACAGAAAAAGAAGACAGAATTAAATTTGCCCAACATCAAACAAATCAGTACTAGCATACAATTTATACCTTACAGCAATTACCAGGTTCAAAACAGCTTGTACTCACATTTCAATTCATTTCATTACCATACCCCAATATTTCGACCACCTTCAGTTGCCAATAATGAAGTACAAGGAACCAAAAATGTAGGAAAAAAGTGAAGGAGACTCAAAGGTAACTACAAGATGACAATTAATTTACTTGACAATTATCTTACTCTATGAACTTTCTGATCTCATTTTCAAATAAACCACTTTAAATAAAATAATGAAATATCTAGTATTTGTTATGAGAGAGAGCTGGAAAATATTTCTTTCTAGGATTAAGACAGAACCATCCCAAAGTTTTCCATATACCAGCTATTTTTTAGAGAGGACAAAAAAAAAATACACATATTTCTTAAATTATTAATAAGGGAGATATAAATCCCCATAGAAGAAACTAGGTATTATAAATTGCTTCACCACAACAAATTCTGCGTTTGGCATGAGTAAAAAAATGTCTTTAATATTACTCTACTGAACAAAATGAAATGTTTGTGCCAGGTCTCTGAGTTTTGTAAGGCCTGCTTACTTGGTGAAAAGAGCCTGTTACCATGGTTACAGCTGTAAAAACTTAAGCCTCAGTGAGATATTAACATTCCTCAGTCTTGGAAAGAAAAAGGTTTCCTTTTTTTAGGCAAGTGACCCTTTCTTTTTTTCTAGGTCCCCCCCCCCTCTTTTACATGTTAGAAAAGAATCAGAAATAAATCCTAATCTTGTGTAAATAGTTGAAGATGTGAAGCCTGACTAGTACATTGTTTCTGTAGCAAAGCATCTTCTTTTCAAGGCAAGACTCCTTACAGTTGTACCTAGTCCTTAACATAATAAAAGTAAATCACTGAAAGCAAACAAATACTATGGATTTCAAGTAACCTGCTCCTAAAATGTAACAACTGTGAAGGAAAGATGTCTTTGTTTTAATGGTGGCCTGAGAGTGACTTCCACATGAACGAGCTTTGTTTTCCAGCACAACTATGCATTTCGAACTATTATTTCAAACAATACTCACAGCTGCATCCCCCATCCCCAGTTAATTAAAGATCTGCTCAGGTTGCAGCTACACCAACGCTGAGAAATGCATGTTAAGCCAAAATATAACCTGACATATCCCTAATGGCACAATGTACTTGTAATTCACAACTGGAACTCATTTTTAGGTTCAGTCTCCTGAAGTGCAAAGGTGAACTAAGTCAGGGTTCTAACATAAGTTATTATCAGAGCATCATGCCTGTGTGTTCTGGCAAACTAAAAACTACTTCATACACAATTGATAGAGCACTCTATTAGCAACAAGACTTCAGATATAGAAAATGTTTATAAAAATGGAAAAGATGTTACACAATATGATAGTATTAACAAAAATATTACTAACCAACAAAGTATCATAACTAACAACCTCTGGGATTATTCTTTGACTTGAGAAGTTGCAACCTACTTAGCTTCTAGATCATAAACTACTAAGAGAAATGAGATTTGAAGGGAGACTGATCACCCCCAGTAGAGGGAGGGAAAAAAAGAAAACCAATTTCCAGGAATACAAGTAATTCTTGACAATTGCAGCTGTATCAGTGGCCCAAAAGAGAAAAATTCCCTCTACAAACCCTGTCTGTTTTTTCTCATCACCAGCCCAACAATGCTAATATTGCAAGCCGCACTGTCAAAACAACCCCAGTTCATGCTAGAGATACTAAAATACTGAAGATATTTATAGTAACAGTTATGCTGTGTTACTTCAGTATTGCTGGGTCTGACAACTGTTTAAAACCAGCTGTAAAGTCTGCAGTCAGATAAATGACAGTAAATAAAGCCCGAGGCCTATACCAGGTTGTAGATTAATTCAGGGCCCAAACTCCCAACTTATTTGCACGTTTCAACTGGGGATGAAAATTAAACCTTCTGAAACAGAACTGGGCTTTTGCATAAGAGGATCTTTTTGAAGAGACTCTATAATAAACCTGGGTTTCTCTCCACTTACAAACAGGGCATTTAGTTAAAAAGCAGAAACTGCCCAGCTTTTGGTATTACAGTGTTTCCAAAGCGTGACTTTTAAGTGAGATAACTTGAAAGACACAAATTTGGACAAGTTTTATAACAATTCCTACATATCTACTCATTGCAACAATATCCAGAACGACAGAAACATTAACTACACAGCTCCCCTACAAAATGTGAGCACCCTGTTCCTGCTTTGTCCTGTTCTCCTCCACAGGCAGGATCTTCCAACTTCAATGTCACTCAACAGCAGCTTCTTCGAAGAGCAATCGACTTGTATTTCTATTTCATGTTTCAGGAAGCTTTTTTGCTAAAAAACCCTAAACATAAACCAACCAAATTAAGCAAAAGAAAATCTCTTGGAGAGATTTGTTTGTAATCTCCTGCAGTGGGTAAATATGATTCACATGAACATGTAAATCAACAGGGAATCACACCATACACGTATCTGGCAGCTCAGTAAACATACTGGGTTAGCCCTCTGAGTGAACACTTAGGAGTTTAGTGAGAGCTTTTAGCTCACATCAAAACTTTTCTGAAACCTCTGTTTATATTCAATCATCAAAGGGATCAAAAATGTAGTTTGTTTTTTTTATTTCCAGGCCTATTTTACAAGACTGAAAGAAATGCATTCACTTCTTAAATCTTTATGTACAAAACCTTACATTTCTTTTTTCTTAAAACCCATGTCCTGAAGATAAATCAGATATCAGAAAGCCACAGTAAAACTGTAAGCATTAACAACATTGTGTACACTACAATTAAACAAAATTCTTTTGCAGAGTCGAGCACAAGTTCTTCTTTCTAAGCCAAGTTCTTCTTTCCTGGACATATAAACAAATTCTACACATCCCAAACCAACAGGGCCAAATTCTAAACTGGAATGAGTTTTTGAAGGGGGAGCTCTGGAAAACAGTGTGGCTTTTTTCCATTGCAATGCAAATGCCTACGAAGACACTTTTCAAACTAAAACCCAGAAGGTGCCTGCAATAAAAATCTAATTCTCACAAGATCTCTGTTAAGTTACATACCACCTCGAGGTTCAGACGAATCATTACTCCCAATGATTACTGGAATACCAACTTCTTCCAACTTGATCTTCCATTTTTCAATTATTTCAGCTGAACCATCCTAGAAAAAATAATGACACAGATGCAGCAATTTTAGTTTGCATGGTGAACTAAACCAAAAATTCCTGTTGGAGACAGTATTTACTTGGACACTATTTTAAGGAAGGTCTGAAACGTACCTTACTGGCATCATTAAAGATTGACAGCTCCATGGTTCCTTCAAAATCCTGTTCCCAAACTGACTTTAGGCATTCATCTAACCAGCACTCACTGTTGTGAACAGGCACAACGACAGACTACAAAAAACCAAACAAAAACCCACGTGCATGTCAGTAAGTACTATTTTTGCTTACTTACAGTACAAGAACATTTATTAAAAAGGGGAAGTGCCAGATCCTTCTGAAACTAACTTTCACCAAAAAACACATCTGAAAAATATGCAAAAAACCTTTATTTTCATGGTAAATATATGATTTGCTTTTTGCTCTATCGAAGCTTTTGTGAAAAAATTTCTTTGAGTTCTACAAGATGGCTTTTGGTAGAAGTCCAAAGAAACAGGAGAGACCGTTGAACCAAATCCACTAAAAGAAGCCATCAGTAATACCCCTCTAACCTGTTCATGGTATTGCTGCATTTCTTAAGACACTCTTTACTTCTGCCTGCCATTAATACATCTTGTTCTTTTTCTTTAAACATACTCCCTAATTGAAGATGCTCAAATATGCAGCCTGGACCTTCGGGCTCTAGCCCAGTTTTTAGAAATTATTCAATCTACAAGTGCTCTAAAGCACATTAGAAGTTGCTGTACGATGTAGTTCCATACTCTGCCATCCCAACTGCAGGTTTCCCTCTTACAGCCCCTTGGTTCAGATGTGCACACAAAACAGGAAAACCTGAGATATTTTAAAGTTGGTTAGAAATCAGAGACGAGGGGTTTCTCTGTTCAGTTACTCCCACTGTTCTAATTATCCCCAAAAAGCCAACAACCCCCAAAATCCTGTCAGGATCTGAAAAAAAAGAACATATTCCTTTCACAGAATTCCAAGTGTTGAGGAATTAGCCCAGTAACACACTGGCTATGTTTGTAAAGGGAGAGCCCAAGCCTGTACCTGTTAAAATTGCTGATAGATGAGGAACTTAAGGGCCTAAACAACTCATAAAAAGTCTCAGGGGACATTTCAAGAAGTCCCTAGAAACAGAACTTAAACTCCTTATTGTGTGGGGTAACCATAAACACATGGTTGGAAGAAAGAGAGGATTAGTCCCTATTGTGAGCAGGCGAGAACCTCAGGAAACAAAATCCTGGAGGGATCTTGAAATTGAATTATTCACGATTTAGTGTTGTGGGAGCACATGTAAATCGTGTGGATACACACAGATGAATATATTAGGCAGATTTTTAGACACTGAGGAGCACAGGTAGGACAGAGCAGGATGTATGGGACAATAATTAACAATATTTCACTGCCAGATAAAATAGCAAACCTGTCTAAAGTGAATGAACCTCTTGATCTTTGGCAGGATGATGTAGCAGGTGAAAGGGGCTACTTAAACCAAGTAGAAGGAAAACTTCCTAAAATTTTAAGCAAAGCAGGCCTTTGACTTGCGTTTTGGAGAGATACGTAAATAAGATTAGGAGAAACAAAAACAAAAAACTAAAAGCAAAACAAACAAACAAAAAACAACAACAACAAAAAAAGGAGAAAGAAATTGATTACCCAATAATTACAAATTTTAGAACTGTCTCTGATTAGTAGCCTAGGACTAAAAAATAACGACAAATCTGAGATTCTAAACTAATATTCAATTTTCTCAGAATTTTAATATCCTTTATGTCAAGATGGCAATTAAAATACCACCTTATACATGCATATTTAAGAATCTAACATACTTATTCAGGAAAAAAGGGTTCAACAACCCTTCCAATGACAATATAAACTTGCTACTGTTTTGTACATCCAGAGAAATCAGTTATTTTTTAATTTGTTTTCTGATTCACTCAGTGAAAATCTGACATGCCGTCACAAACGAGCTTGCCATTGCCTTGAGAACTGGAACTTCTTTGCTTTTTTCCCATAGTGAACTCCTGTTTTAAGTCAGAGCAGCAGTGCAAAATAGCAAGATGATGTTTAGTTAGAACTGAAAGCAGAAAACCCCAGTACTTATATCCAGCACATATAAACCACCCATAAACACCTGCTGGCATGGAGGTGCTCTGAACTCACCATAATAACTCATAATATATTACTATCCTCCTGAACACATTACTGAGGGCAAACTCTTCTTCCACAGAGCTATGCCCACCATGGAGAGCTGCCAAACTCAGGTACAGAGCTGAACTGCTGATGACACCTCTGTGTAACACACGAAAAATCAACCAATCCACGCAAATAACTGCACTCAGAAATATGATTAACACATCTGAGCAATGCTGATGTACACTGGAGTTTCCTCAGGTTCCACCATTTTTGCTCAGCTTACTGGTGTTCTCTGTTTACTTTTATTTTAAGCCAAGGAAAAATCAGAAATCTGAACTTTCCTTTCTCCCTAGTCCATTCCTACATTTGCACTCTGGCTGAAGTGCTGCAGTTGGCACTTGTGCTGAACTGGGCACCCTTTACCTTTGTGTATTACAACACTTCAACCTCCTCAGATCATTTAAAGAGGGAAAAACATGAACTATTTCAGTTACTTCGCATTCTCATGGCAAAAATAGCAGCTGGTAGTAACTTCAAGAAACTGTGTCTGCTTCTTCTGCCCAAGATCAACAATTCTCGTTCTATCACTGCTGACAAACCCTGTCTGCAGGCTGAAATACCAACCTTCCTAAGGAAATCACTAAGAGCAGGCATAAGGGAGACCTGGAATAAGTTTTCCCAGTGTCCTTTTGCTGCAGTTTATGCCAATATTCCTAATTCCAGCACAGGTGATTTATTCTAGCTCTCTTTTCATATATTTCAAGACAGCTACCATACTAGTGAACCACAGAAATATGTATAAAGCTGTCTCAAATTAATGTTGAGTATTTGGGACAAAAATTGCAAACAGCTAATGTGTTTTTATCGATATAAGATCATCTGAGTGGCGACTGAGTCAGAATGACCATGTCATTAGCTGGGACTGATTTACAGCAGCATCAACAGAGGAGGAGTTTCATGGCCAATGAGCCAAGTGTGACTCTTAAAACACAAAGCTATGAATCAAACCTGGATTTGAGCATTGTGACACTGCCTGGGTTTCCCTGAACTTCCAGAGTAAGATCTGAAGTGATTTTGGCTATTTTTAGCAACGTCATTTTGCCGTTAACTGAGCTGAAGAACAGTTCTTGGCTTCACTGCAAAGCGAATTTCGTATGGCAGAAATGACCCAATGTGAACTGGGTAACAGGTATTTCCATCCCCCTTTGTCCACAAACGCATCACTCAACCCCAAAACTCCCTCCCCTGCCTCAGCTAGACCACTGAAAACCAGTACATCAATCCAAAACTGAAGAGGGGAAAGGTAAGGTTTTAAATTAAACATTGTCAGAAACTGTGCAGCTGAATGTTTTGTGATGTTTTTGGTATTATCACCATCACCCTCCAAGAATATGGATGGTAAACAATTCCAAAGGGAAAACTTTCAGTTTCCACCAATTTCAGTTCAAGCAGGCTCCTCCCTGCCCCCGTATCTCAATGTGGAAAATAACTTTGGAACATCATTTTAACACTGCTGAAAACGTACAGAAGTCATAACTGCTATTTTTCAATGAAGTTTTCCTATGAGCCATAATTCCAAGCTATTTCCAAACTCAGGGCTGTTGGCAGAAACACACCAGTTTTGTCAAACCCCATCTATGGGATACTTTAACTTAAAATAACTCAGAGAGATTTTCAGGCCACAAAATTTGACCTGCCTTTAGGATCTGAGACTCTGTGATGTTGTTCATTATTTTTACTTGCCCATTGATTTGTATGTTATTATTTTTCGGGCATTTGCCAGACTAACCTTAAATTGTTGCCAAATCCCATCAGCTGTGTGTGTATAAATTTAATAGATGAAACAGACATATGTTTGTGTATGCTTTAATTAGATATACATTTTTATATGATATACTTAATTTTGACAGATATGTATAATTTTAATAAATGCAATAATAAAACTAACATTTTTATATATTTATTACATAATTTGTACCAGTATGTACAAATTTAATAAATTTAACAGCAAAACTAATCTTTATATATCTTTATTATATAATGTAATAGCAAAACTAATCTTTATTTATATCATTATTATATATAGATATACAGATATTTAGAGAGACATAGAGATATACATATAGATTTTTTCATATATTGCATATAGATAGATATCTCTATATGGATATATCTATATATTATATATAGATATGTACATTATATACAGATATATAGATATACAGATATCTCTACATAGATATCTCTACATAGATACATACATATATTATAGGTAGATATACATCTATATAAACACATATTTTAATATCAATATAGAAATATTATATATCAGTAACATACTTTCCCACCTCTCCTTGTCCTCTAACCACATTTTTTACTTGCAACTCCCCAGCCTGCACTTGATCCAAAATGCTGTGTTCAGCATTTTTAAAAGAAATTCATAATACCCTTTAATACTCAATATTGTATACAGGTATACATATTTGTATAAATATTTATATACAGCTATATAGAGATGGAGAAAGAAGATAGAGACGTATATAGAGATATGTGCTATAGTTATATATTTGTTTACTCTATTTATATATATAATATTTTGTTATGGGGGATAACCCAAGCAGGCAGCGCTGTGGGGCCCTTTCAGCGCTCTCTCTGCCCCGCCGTGCCCGGCCCGTCCGAGCCCTGCCCGCCCGCCGCCCTCACGTACCACCTGCACGGGGGGCTGGGCGCTCCGGCGGGTCCGCCCCGGGCCCGGGCCCGGCCCCGCCATGGCTGCCGGCCCGGGGAGCGGGAACGGCCGGCGAGGCGGTTCGGCCGGGCCCGGGGAGCGGGAACGGCCGGCGAGGCGGTTCGGCCGGGCCCGGGGAGCGGGAAGGGCCGGCGAGGCGGGCCGGCCGGGCCCGGAACAGCCTGCACCGCCCCGGCAGGGAGGGACGGGGAGGGACGGGGCGGGACCGGGGCGGCAGGGCCCGGCCTTGGGAGGGACCCCCCGCTCTGAGTGCCCGCCTGTGGAGCTTCACATCTATTTGTGAACTTATTTGTTTATTATGGCTTCATGTTATTTATTGTATTTATTTATTCCTCCATACGTGCTGCCCACCGTCCTGTTCGCTGATTACACTTCCTTTTTTTTTATTTTTATCTGCTGGGTTTGTCCTTTCCTTGGTCTGAAGTACTGTGTTCCGTGGTGGTTTTTTTTCTCCTTAATTTTTAATAACTGCTAAAAAACGGAAAGTTGTCAGTGGTAACGATGCCATTATCATAGAATGACGGAATTATAGAATGTTAAGGGGTTGGAATGGAACCTTAAAGACCATTCAGTTCCACCCCCTGCCACGGGCAGGCCCACCTCCCACCAGACCAGGTTGCTCAAGGCATGATCCATCACAGAATCACAGAATATTTAGGGTTGGGAGGGACCCCTGGGGACCCCCCAGTCCAACCCCCTGCCCAGGCAGGGTCACCTGGAGCAGGAGACACAGGAACACATCCAGGTGGGGTTGGAATGTCTCCAGAGAG
>JAWWES010000042.1:8628070-8721892 GCA_035583135.1 Lophotriccus pileatus
TGAGATCCCCTCTCAGTCTTCTCCAGACTAACCAGGCCCAGCTCCTGCAGTCTCTCCTCATCAGAGAGATGCTCCAGGCCCCTCATCACTGACAGGGATGGGGCATCCAGAACCTCCCTGGGCAACCTGTTTCAGTGTCTCACCACCCTCACAGTAAAGAATTTCTTCCTAATAGCTAACTTAAATTTCCCCTCTTTCAATTTGTAGCCTTTACTCCTTGTCCTATTACTACAGTTCCTGATTGAGAGTCCCTCTCTGGCTTCCCTGTAGGCCCCTTCAGATACTGGACAGTATTTTGATATATACTGAAAGGTATTATTGATCATTTACTTACTGAAACTATGATTGTGCAACCACTTACTCCCTTGAAAGTATTTCCAGCTGAAAAGGATCGCAGGACCAGGGCCTGTACAACAACCTATTCAGAATTTTGAAAATTTACACAAAGCAATCTTTGTTGAGCAAAATCCCGAGATTATCCCCTGTTTATCTGAAGAGCCTGTTAAACAGCCAGACAATTCAAGGAGCAAACAGGGCAGAGTTATCTTAAAATGTTGGTTGGCACACATGTCCGAGAACTGAGGAGGTGAGCAGGACAGCCAGGCAGTAATTCACCCTTGGAATCTATTTCAAATTATCTACACAGCTTCTCGCCGTCCAGCCCGAGTTTAATCTGTCTGTGAACAGCACTGCTAAATGTGATCATTTCTGTTCCTGGCGACGAAGGCTGCTGGCACTTTTATGTTGCCTGCATGCCTTGCTTTATCTAAGAAAGTGCAGCAGAGTATTGCTTTACTCACCCTAAACCAAACAAAAGTCCCAGTCAGGGACAGCGCCTCATTATGCGAAGCAAAATGCAGAGCAAAGCCCTTCCCTGAGGAAAATACAGACCCAGTCAAACCCACCAGAAATGTTTTTGAAGTTATATTCTGTAGCTGACCACGGAGAGTAGTAAAATACAAATTTCTGCTTAGAATGTGACTTTCATTTGAGGTGGGTTTGGACAGACTTTTAAAGGCCCACGAGCATGTGGAACCTATTCCATGGGATTTTCTGGGCAGCCTAGGCAGCTAATGCCCATTGTGAGAGCCCTTACCTACTGGGTTTTGAAATTCCAGCAGGCATTTGTGTGTTCTTGAGCAACTAAATAGTTTCCAAAATGCAGTCGATTGTTTCAGTGACCATTCCTCTTTCATGTGGGTCAGAATGGGAAGAGGTCTCCCAGTGCTGTTGTAACAAACTCAGAAAAAGCAAAAATGGTTTGGTCCTAGTTGTGCTTCCAGTTGCTGCATTTTAAAGCTTTTACAGAGTGATGGGGAGGAACAGCTCATAAAACAGCTAAAAGCATTACAGACTCAAAGGCATTTCTCATCAAACTGATTTTTGGCTTTTATTTCTGATAAATCAATCTCTTGAGGTTTATCACTGTGAACCTAAAGCTTTCATATTCTGGAGGCTTTAGCTATCAAACAGAAATTTTCCTCATCTTGATGGAAAAACACAGTATCTAGAAAGTTGTTTTCCTTTCTTTACATTTAACTGACATTTCTAAAATTGCACAGACTCACAGTATGAACAGCTTAGACTTGTGAGGGCACATCCCAGCTGATTTCACTGGGAATTTGAAAGAAAAAGCAGGACTGCTTGTGTAGAACATCATTGGGGTTATTGAGGCCAAGGAGTCTTGGGTTTGTTTTTTAAAAGCTCAAACAGTAACGGAGGTGGTAAAACAGTATCCTTGCAGACAAATATGCTGTTGTGGGCAACTTAAATGAGTTGTATCTTTATTGTAAAGATAGAATGAGTGAATATACAGTTTTCTTTTAACACATCTATTGCTGAATTTACAAGCTTCAGTACTGAAGTATTTCCTGAACACACCATGTTGAAAGGTTCATTCAACAGAGTAGGTAAAATATTCAGCTTTGAGCTAGTTTGAAAGCCACCTCTATTCAAAGAATGCTTTGAGCTTCCAAAAATGCTACATTATTTTCATAAAATGTCACAGTTGAGTGGCAAGAGAAGAGAGGGGACAGTATTTCTCATAATAGTACTATAGGGCAGAAGGGGACATGAGCACTCACTTAGTCCTGCCATCCTGAGACAGGATCAAGTGACAACCACCTTGAAGCCCATGAGGCTTCATAACATGCTCAGCCAATTTATTGCAGTCTTTGCTACCTTTCCCCATAGAAAGAATGTCTTAATATCCAGTTTAGATCTTGCTGTGATTTCCAAGCCCCCTCAAATTTGGCAGGTTAAGATCTTTTTCCTCTGGCAAAAAGAGCCAGACACCTGTCACCTCCCCAGTATCAGAGCTGTTGAGTCTGAGCCTGTTGCATAATTTTCCCCTTTTGTAGAGATGCTTCTTGCTCTCCCTCTCTCTCCACAGAATAAAATCTTCAGCTCCCAAGGTACAGTTCCTCAGTTTGAATCCTCTGCTAGTAACAGTAGCTTAATATTTTACCTTAGGCAAAAATTATCCTGCTTTCCTCCTACCTTATGTGATTTGGCACTTCACATTTTGGTCCAGATGTAAAAAGTTTTGTTGAGCTATTAAAAAAAACCCAAACCCAACCCCCTTGCCACCCTCCCCTGTCTTTTTGCAGGCCTAAAGAAAGACACCCTTTTCATAATCAAACACACTGAGTAAATACAAACGAGGAAGCCAGTAACCTGCCAAAGATAGGACTAGAATCTCTTATAAAGGACACAGGCCACCATCCCCTCAGCCTGTATCTCTGCCCTGAGAGGCTCCTCAGCCCCCTCCTTCAGGGGTCCCCTGATAGCCCTCTCCCGAGTGGCTTTATCCCCTGCAGCTGTGTGCCTTCTCAGCTGCTTTCTCCTAATGCCTATGTTAACCCTTTCTTTGCCTGAGAAGGCTTGCAAATCCCATCCCAAATCTGTTATTCCTGCACACAGAAAACAAGTGAATTTATGATTTTATGAATTTTCAATCTGTCGTTGTGTTTCCCTCCCATCCCACTCTCTTGTTTGGGTCATGCACCTCTGATTAGTTCAGTCCTTCCTCTCTGGTTGTGTTGTAAACCTGTTTATTCTCCTGGCTTTCTCCTGGACTCTCTGTGGGCACTTTGCATCTCTGCTGGAGAACGAGCCCCAGCGCCAGACCCGGCCCAGTGTTGGCCAGAGCAGGATTACCACCCGTGTCTTGCAAGCCCTACTCCTGTTTGCACAGCTTAGTGCAGTGTTTGCCTTTGTCACAATGGCTTGACACTGTTGACTCCTAATCAGCTTGTGATCTATTATATCCCCTAGATCTTTTTCTGCATGAGGGAAACAGTATTTTAGCAGTTTTATTCCAGTCAGCCACATGAGAAGAAAATGACTGAAGTAGTGTGAGTGAGATTATCTGCTTTGCGCTTCAATACCAGGATTGTTTACTGGTTTCCAATTAGTTACATGTGTACACCCTGCTCAGGGAGTTGCACAAGTGTTGCTAATGCCTTCCTTTGGCCTTCAGAGCCTTTATTACTATCAGGGACTACTACCTAAGAGTTATTTGGGCCAATTTCCCTGTGTACTCAAGACTTCAAATGCTCAGCTGAAATTACAGGCCTAATTGTTCTGAAGAAATCCTCTTACAATTTAGACATGTTGAGTCTGGGTAACCTCACTGAAAAATGCTGCTGCTCTTTAGAGAAGAACTGTTGTGTGATCCGTTTCTCTCTCTGAAACATCGGCTGTCGTTAGAGAAAGGATGTTGCTGTTGCTTGTTTCTTCTTTCTTCTTTTCAAATGAGTCAATCTGAAGAAACCAGTGGTTGTTTTTATGAGCTGGTAAATACCACAAATATTCTGTTAACAGGAGTACTGGACTTAGATACCTTTGTGGGTGAACTAGAAAGATCCCATTCATTTCAGAACCAGTCCACACCTCCAAACATAGGCTCTCTTGACCACCCCCAGTCACCCCACTCCTCCTGTGCTTTCACGTCCTCTCCTGAGGCTGCTGGGCCACGGTGTGATGTTGTGCAGGTTTCTTGTTCTGCTTGAGCCATTCTCTGCTCTAGCTCAGGCTCTTGATTGTACCTTCACGTGTAGTGTGGTTTTGTGGCAGTAAGACTGCAGGAGATAAGGCAGTGACAAGCGAGAGGCTCACTTCTTCCACAGAACTGAAGCAGATCAGTGCAGGTTTTTCTTTGCCAAGGGCTTCAATATTTGAGCAATCTTATGCAAAGTTAGACTTTTATTTGGCAATCTTTCCTTAAAGGAATGTTTCTATATAATGTTGTATTTTAAAAATGCATTAAAAGAAACCACTTCTTAGCTGGTAAAATCTGCTGGAGAATCCAGTGATAGACGAATGATTATGGTCTGCCCACAGCAGTTAATACAGTTTGGGTGTGTTATTGAGTAACCAATCTGAAACCCAGTAAAGCAATCATGTCATTTTCCTTACTTACCCTCAAAAAGAATTTATAAGTAAGTTATTTGGAGGGAAAAAATCTTATTTACAAAAGATAGCAAGATTCAGATAATGGAAAGAGATAAAGGGGTAGCCTTGAAATCCCATTTTCCTAATCTTGACAAGTTCCTGGGTGCCACAAGTGATAACCCTCGAGAATCAAGGCTTCTACTTGAAGAAGAGTAAACCTTTAGAGAGTTCAGTTTAGGTTCCTTGTTTTTCCAAAACATACCTCTGTTTGATCTTCTTGATGACTGAAGTGTTAAACACCTGTGAAATAAATTATGCTGGAGAGCTGAGGAAAGGTGCAAGCGTGTACTTCCCAAAGATTCCCTTGTAAGTTCATACCATCCACAGTCACAACTTTGCTGAACTTCAGTACCTTTGGGAGCTTAAACTTCTTTGTATATAAGTACAGGAAGCATCTGACATTTTAAGATGGGAAAGTGCTTAAAGAAATAAATCATATCCCTCCAAAGGAATGTATACATAACAGGAACTGGGATGTGTGTAATATACAGAGATCCACAGACACTGAATTGGATGCACATCTTTATATGGCACACAGACAGGAAGGAAATGAGTAATAATTTTGAATTATGAATTAGCCAAAGGCATCTGAAGAAAAGATTACAAAAATTGTATAATATAGCTTTAGAGAATACAGCAACATTTACTTAATACGTCTTCATTGAAAACAGAATTCAATAGGTTCTTTAAATTTTTATACTATACTATAAAAGACATTTTATTATGTCTTATTATGTCTTTTAATATCATTCTTAAAATGCTAACCTACTCTAAAAATTGGGTAATAAAATAAAGTTTATTGAGACTAATTCCGTTTCAGTTCTGTTTAATTTTCAAGCCAAGACTGTTCTATGTTTTCCTGTAAATGCCAGCTCTTCACACTCACCCTGGTTATGAAATTCAAAGTTCTTCATGCACCTTCAGTAAAACAGATTTAACAGCTTCGATCAAGTTAAGAATACTGCTGATTAGACAAAGGCCAGTACAGTGAGAGGCTCACTGCCTTACAGCTGTACTGGCTGTATGTTGGAGAAGAGAAGGAAAGATGTGATTCTCGTCAGAAGATTGACCAGATGTGAGCAGAGCAGAGACAGGAAACTGTTGTCTTTCAGTGAAAAGCTGTTACTCCGTCTTTATGTCCTTTCTTTGCTGAATGTAACTCAAAGGCCAGGGAGGCCTTTGAACAGCCTGACAAATATGCTGCCAACCTGGGGACCTCCAGCTCTCTGAGGACAGGGGCCAGCAGGCTGTTAAATGGCATCTGTCATGGCTTGTTACTGTCCTGTCCAGCAGTGCCTGTGGCTCCTGGGCTGTGGGAGGGATGGAGGCACAGCCTGGGTGTGGGATCATCTCTCCTGACAGGGACATCCTCGTGTTGGGCCACCGAGCCCAGCTGGAGGAAGAGTGGGATCTGTGGGGAGCAGGAGGAGATGGCCCCACCAGGCCCTTGGGACTGCACAGCTCTGCTGCTTTTCCCTGGCTTCAGAGCAGCTTTAGGGAAAGTATTCAGTGCAGCTTTCAGTGCAGGGAACCTGAGAGGGAAAGTAAAGCAAGGTCTGGAGCCGTTTAGACCTCAGCAAATCTGTCTGTATAATGATCCTTTCTATGGACATTATCAATTCACAGTAATTTTCTGTGAATAACCTAACAATTTTGTCAAGTTTGTGTTTCTTAGGTAAGGTTATGACATAATCTGTGACATTATAGACAGAATTTGGCTACCAAAACTATTTTAGGAGTAGGTCTATGGAGACTACATTGTTGTGCTAGCAGGATAGAGGAGATGACAGTAAATTATTTGATTGTCTAGAGGCTCCCTGGTAACGTCATCCTGATGCCATTAGAGCCTGCATAAACCACCATGCACAAAGGACTCTGCATCTCCCTCCCTGTGACAAAATCCTTACTCATCTACTTCTTATTCTTTCCGTCATCTGGGAAGCCAAGATGCTCATTTTGACATCAAGAGGTAACAACTAAAAATAGGCTTTTGCTAACACTGCTGCTTGTCCCTACTGAGACAGAGTTCAAATATATCCAGGTTTCCAGCTCCATTGATGGCTTTGGCCTGGAAGCAGATCCTGCAGGTATTTAAATGCTGGGATACCTCTATATGCAAATAGGAAGTTTCACTTTGTTTTAAAACCTCGAGCTGCATAAAGCTGTGTTTGTTAGCTGGGTTCTCAGATTATTTCTGCAGCCAACAGCCTGTGTGCCAGTTGTGGTTATTGTGCACGTAAACTTGAACTCTGACACTTCATCCTGTTGCAGAGCCTTGGTATGTGCATTCCTTTATCTTCCCACCATCCCTGCAGTTGCTCTTCATTATTGTCAGTGCTTATTAGTTAGAAAAGTCCATTCTGTTTTGTTTGGGCCAATTAACTGGTGGAGAGAGCAGCTCTTCGAGGGTCCCCACTCAGTGTGTATCACCAGCCATCATCCACTGATTCATTAAATAAACCTGAGCTCTTCTGCACTTCTCAAAGAAGCAAATTCTTGTTTCTCAGTTGACCAACTCAAAAAAACTCTTCAGACTTTTAATATTTCACTCTCTTATGACAATTAAAGGGAAAAAGGACATAGTGTACCAAATTACATGAGAGCTGTTCTCATAATTACTTTACATGCATTTTCTTGTGTTTAGGATCCTGTCTTCCTAAAGGCCAGGGAAGAAGAATACCAGGAGAGGAAACAGTCCTTGTGCTGCTTCAATATTGTGACTTGCAGCCTGTCTGAAAGCATAACAAAGCCTTGATTGTGCAAGTGCCCAGCTGATCCAACAAGCAATGAATGAGTGAGCAATGGTCAACAGTGAGGAGTGGATATCACACAGGGCAATTCAAAAAGGTTGTAGTGCTGTGAACTGAGGGAGGCATGAAATGAAACAGAAGTAGAGATACAAAGATCATCAACCATTTGGATTAGTTCTTTTTTTTTTTTTTCCCTTGGAATGGTCCACCATTTTTGCTTAAAACAGAAAAAAATATGACTCTAAACTGGTAAGAGAGAAGTCTTCCAGTACGGAAGAAAGTAATCTCATTCTTTCGGTCTAAATGAAGGATAATTTAAAAGCAGAATCTGATCTAAGCATGAGTGAGATCTCCAGTTTTCTGCTTGGAAGACATGCCAGGTAGCACGAGACAGATCCCTGTGAGGGAAGTACAGACTGTCAGATTTTCATGCCCATTCAAGCATTTGGCTCCACAAAAGGCCCAACCCAGTCTTGTCATTATGAGACTGAGGAATAAAAGAATGAGAAAGTTTGATATGCAAAAAGAGACCTCCCCCAGTTCTTCATGGCAGCACAAAATTCTTGGGAAATCAACAGTAGGGAGGATTCTCTTTCCTTCAAAGTTTTACCCTTGTCTTTTTATCCTTGAATGGATTTGATTGGATTTCCAGACAGAATCCTGTCTGAGAAAGCAGAAGATACATATATATCTATATATATATATATATATATAACCAAGGTAACAAAGTCCAAATTTAGGTACTGCTTCAAGGACTTCTTCCAAAAGCACTAAAAGATAAGACTATGGCATCTTCTAAGAATATTTAAATCTATTCTGGCTTGATGGTGTTTCTGAGTAAAAACACTTCCTAATTTGTTAGTCATTACTGTCAGATTTATTAGATCATGTTAGATTTCCTGGCTTGTCACTGTCCTTGGGACATTTCAAATGAAGACCTTTTAGCCTCAACATGGCCTGTTACCACACCTTTGGGCTTTCATGTTGTTTTGTCTTTGCCACTGCTCTCACAACAATAAATTGGCAGAGCACCATGAATTGTTTAAATGGATTTTCAGAGATCCTTGACTAAATTCAGCGTCATAATGTAGAGAAACGACTTTCAGAAGGTCATGCAAGGAACTGAGTAGGGACTTTGATGGAGAACCTAACTTGCCTTTAGTCAGAGGAACATCTCTGTGGTCAGATTTGTTGGCACCTAAATGAGAGTGTGATCTGACCTAATAGAGCCATGATAGCCAAAACATGCTTTGAACCAAAGAAAAAAAAAGTGAGTCCAACTCTCTTTCAGCAGATGTGTTGTTTCTCATCTGGAAACTTTGCAGAATTGAAAGAGTCTTCTTTGAGCTTTGGGTCTCTGGAGGAGTTTTCTTGCTGCTGGTGCTAAAAGGAATGGGGGGATGCAGGGCCCTTTTCTCCCTCCTGCAGACACATCTGCCCTGCAAATACTGCCACAAAGCAGCACAAAGGACCTTGCTTTGTGGAGCAGCACAGATCTGATTTCATCATCTGATCCACTGTTTTTCCTTAAGCAAATATGTAATAATGTCGGAATTTATGGATTAGTGAGACAATCCCTGATCTGCTTTAATCAGTTGGTGCTGTTCCTCCCAGAGTGTCTCTGACAGGAGCACTGTGCAGACAGACCTACAGAGAGCTCTTTTCATTTTTTCTGTTAATGCTGCAGTATTTGGTGAGATATCGCTCATCTAGTGAGTGGTTGAATTTAAAAAGAAATGAGAATGTGTGTGCTGTTAATAACAACTGGACAGACCTCACTGCCCTTTTTCTACTAATACTGCCACTGAGTTCGGGGAGAAGTTTGTCATACAAAAACTACTCCGTGAACCAAATCTGCCTCATAGGAGCTTGTCAACTCTAAAAAATCCCTGTCAGCAGATCTGAGGTTGATCCGGGCTCTGAAAAGACCTGCTGTTGAAAATTAAGTGTGAAATTTTAAAATTATTAGATTGAATTATTTACCTTGTTAGTTCATCATGTCTGCAAAAATATTCTCTCCCCTTCTGGTAACCTAGCAATGAATACAGAGTGCACAATTATTTTTTCACAATTTGTAGGAGAGTTGCATTAAAATGCATGTCAGTGTCTTTATTTCATGGCAGGCATGTAGAAAGCAACACTGCAAATGTTTGTTTACCCTGGCAGGGGCTGGATTTGTTTAGTGTAACTTGAATTAGTTTTGTCCAAATTCTGAAGCAGAAAGGAAAATACATTCTTGTTTTCAGGTCAGTGTTACAAATATTTTCTTTAGCTTTGTTTTTACCATGAGAAGCGACTACTAATGGATTCGGACCTATGTCCTCTGCTGTCACCATCTACTGGAAATTTCTGAATACATTTGAAGAGATGATTGCAGAGGCTGAGCCTGCAGGTTGCAGAGTGTAGGCAGGCTGGAGGAACTGGGGAAAATGAAAAACTAAGCCATCCAAGAGGATACACATCAAGATAAATATCAGCTTCACCAGTGGCATAAATTACGTTTTCTAAAACAGGAAATTAATGTTCATTAAATGGTAGAAATAAACAACTGGTCTTCTTGAAGAGTCCTCAGATTAAATTCTGTTTTCCGAGTGCTTTTGGCAGGCATTTTAATTACCTTGGTTATTGTGAAATGAAAAGAAAACACTCATTCTGGTGTATGAAATGCACAGGACTATCCCCAAAGCAACAACATATGTTGAGGCCTCTTTAGAGTTTTTTGGTTTGACTTCAGTTTTATCCAGTCTCAGTCGTGCAAGCAGGAGTTAATGCCTGTACCCCAGAGGAGTCTCTGGGCCTAGGCACTAAATCCTCTGCCTGGGTCCCCGGGTCCTGAGACAGCCTGGCTGTGTGGGATGGCAAATGAACTGTGTTTCTTAGCCATCTTTTGTGCTTTGTGTTACATTTTTGATCCTCTCAATAGGCTTCTTGGGTCCAGACATCATTCCCTTCACTGCTTTTTCAGTTTGATGTGCAAAGACTAAAATGCAAATTCCTATCTGCACAGTCTGGGTTACTTGACAGTTCAAGATGTTTGGAGGGGGGGGGAAGCACCAGAACTGTGATGCTGTGGCCCTTGGCTGTGTGGTTTGGGAGAATGGCCCTTGATATCAAAAGCCTTGAGTTCAGCTCTGTCACAGGGAGTAGGTTTTGTCCTTACTTCACCTTAGACCCCTTGGCCAAGATTACACCTCGCTCAGCCTCCTAATCAGCAGGACTTCAGCTGGCTGAGGTATTTAGGTTAAAGTTGTGCAGCCAGGAGTGGAGTCTCTCTGTGCAGCCAGCACGGAGAGTCAGGGTGATTCAGCTCTGCTCTGGGCCAAGTTACCTCGTCTGGCAGAGGGGCTTCACCACCTTGGGGACAGAGCAGGACAGCACACCTGACCTCCCTGCTTAAAGGTGTTAGTCCCGTGCCTTACCCTGCCCCATACCTGGGACATGGAAATAAGGACCGTGAGGAGAAAGGGAAACTTATTTGCCAGCAACGTGAAGTACTTAAAAAAAAAAAAATTTACGCCTTGGCCACACTCCTGATTTGCCTTCAGTGTTGAAGTATTGCTGGCAAATGAGTCTCCCTCCTTCAGGGAACTTCCCTGCTTGCACAGTCCCTGTGCAGGGAGAGCCCATAGGTGTAACTCTAGGTACACCTACTGGTTTGGCCTCAGCACAAGTCTGGGCATCTCCACGTTTTTTTTTTTTGTTTTTTGTTTTTTTTTTTTTTTTAATTATTTATTCATTCTTTATTTATTTATTTACTTTGCTGCTATGTCTTGCAATTAGCCTGTGCCAATAATGATAATTTTTTTTCCCCAGGATTTTCTGCTTATCTGACAATTAAGACCGAAAGCACCTCGGTCTCCCTTGGTGCCTCCAGCGAAACCCACAGTTTGGGTGGGAGCTGGTTGGGCTCCCAGAGCAAACATCCAGCGGCGGAAGCTGGACTGTGCGTGCGGCGGGAGCTGCCAGTTCAGTGGGAGCTGTTTGTGTCAGAGCTGCCTAGTGTCCAAGGCAGAGGGGCAGCTCTGCTCCCCGCCCCCTCCTCCAACACTTCTCAAACGCTGCCTCGCTCTTTAAAATGCGGTCTCTGAATTGACACGGTTCCATCAGGAATCCTGCTGTCCTACGGCTGCGTTTCAGGCATATCCTAGGAAATATTCGCTTATTTTTCTTACAATATCTGTTGTTTTCTGTTATATTCCAAAGGCCAAAACTTTTCCTTTTACAACAAAAAACAAAACCAAGAGAAGCAAGACGTGAGTAGTGGTGGTTTGGGAGTAGCAGGAGCTATGCTTGGATATTATTACTGACAGAAGAACACAGGAATAAGCAGAAGGGTGCAATTATGGATGAATGTATTTTCTTTACTAATTTTAATTTCATGAGAGTAAGTAACACGGTGCCCCCTCACCACACACAAAGGTTTCCCACTGTCCATTCAGCTGCTGAACCTCTCCCTGTTTTGTTACTCTGCTCACTCCTGTCTGCCTGCTGGATTTACCTTACAAATACTATTTATTTCCTATTGCTCCTGTATTCATTGTCTATTGTCCTCTCTGTGGCTTGTTTGAATTCTTAGACCGCTCTCTTCTCCCTCCTGCTTTGCCATGCATGCTGGTTAGCTATGGCTTTGCCTTCCCAGAAAATACCCTGCTTCTCCTCCTTCCCCCTCCTCCTTCCAAGTCTCAGATTTCCCTTGCTGGCAGGCAGCGAGGGGCTGCACACCACGCACCGGCCCTCGGGCCTGCTCTGTAACCACAGGACTGACTCACCTCCTGCAAGCTGAGCAGCGTGAAAATAAATCAGCTGAGAGGGAGCTGCTTGGAAATTGCAAAACACGGGGACACATGGGCAAACCAACACACGGGCTGGGCAGTGACCAGCAGGGCTCTCCAGGAGTTTGCAGCTCTCCCATATATGTTCCCTCGGGGGCAGCAAGGCTGAGTGAGACCTTTCAACAGATTAGCTCTGCCACACTGTTTAAAGCAGCTTTGCCTGTTCAGCTGAGATGTGCTTAACCCCAAATCCTGCATCTGAAAGTGCCCTTCCTATGCCTTCTGGCTGGGTCCAAACTTGGCAGGGGGGCTTGTCCCTCATAATGTAAACACAGCCATGCTTTGAAGGAAATGTAAATCCAGACCTGAGCTTGAGCCCATCTCTAATCACTGCTTGATTTTGTTTTCCCCAAATCTGCACATTTGAGTACTGGAGCAAATTAGTCATCTCTCCTCCAGCAGGTTCTCCTCCTGCTCTTTAAAATCCTTAGAAGTCCTTTAAAATCGCCGCTGTTTGTGCCTGGGTTTGTAGCCGTGACAAGCAAATATTTAAAGTGAATTTAGAAGGAAGTGTCTGAAATGACTGTGTAGATCCTTGTGTTTGAGTTGCTCCTTGAGGAAGGCAATGGAGCTTTATTGGGGTTCAAGTGTTTGAGTGTATGAAGCTGTTTCCAGAACCTGTATCTCCAGTCCTGCCACATTAGGTCAGAGTAGTAACTCAGCAGCTTCTATTTTCACAGGAGTGTGAAGTCTTTGCTGCAGAGGATTAATGTTTCCTTTAGACATTATACAATATTTTCCTCCTAGATTTCAGTGAAGTTCTGCTCTTTCTGAATTGTAAATGCAAAAAAATTACTGTTCAGAATGTTCTCTCTTGAAAAGATGTTTGCTTTTCACAGCTCAAACAGAAAACAGCTCAGTGCATCCAAAAGCTGCCTCACCCTTTGAGCGTGTTCCCAGATCTCAGCCAAGAGCACTACTATGGAATAGCTGTGAGTAGCCGGAAGAGCATTGTGGGGATTGAGATGCAAATGAGCAAACCAAGCAGCCCCCTCGCTGCAGAGGTTCCCTATCTCCTTCTGCCCCTCACTTTTGAACTGGGGGAGGCTTAACCTGGGCATTGCTCTGCAGCCACCAACCTTGGCTCTGCAGCCAAACCCCCTGGCTCTGCACCCGCAGTTCTTGGCCCTGTGGCCACAGCCCCGGGCTTTGCTCACTTGGAAGGCTCATCAGCTTGGGTAGGATGAAAACTGTGTCAGCACCATGAAGGCATGGAGGACAGGGGGGGCTTTCAAAGCCCCCGTGCTGCCATTACTTTTCTGGGTCCCCAGAACTAAATGACACTGCTTTTTTTCAAGTTAAAAGGGGGAGAATGAAAGGCAGAGGTAGTAGCTGCTGCTAAACAGCACACTCTGTTCTCTATCTTAAAAGTTCCCAGTTTTCAGGCAGTTTCAAAAGTTCCAAAGCGTAATGTGAGCAGCTGCCTGGGCACTTGTTTGTTTTATCAAATGCAGAGAGTTCGAATATTGCAGAGGAAATCAGATACAGTAGGTGGGGGGGCATGGAAAGGGTTGCACTTATAAACACTCCAAGGAATAAAGAAATACGGTGTTTTCTCTGTATGCTTTTCTTTCCAGTATGAGGGAAGGAAGCAAAACATTTTAACAAAACCTCCTTCTAAAGAAATAATCAAGGCACTGAGCTCTAAAGCCTCTGTCACTGCACATGACCAGGAGAATGAGGCATTTTGCATTATTGCGTGTTGTCATCACTTTGCTCAGTGTTGTCCCTCCGTGCTAATTACATGTTTACATGCATTGCATCATTTGGCAGAATTACTGTAATTATGCTAATGCTTCATAATCAACAGAACAGTACCTGTAATTTACCAAACAAAAAGGACATGAAAAGCTAAACCCACAAATGGAAAGGGATACACTGTATAGGATTTAATCCTCGGTGAAGGAGCATGCAGGAAGCACTCAGAGCTGGAATATCCTGTTTTAGCCATCGGATGCTCTCAGACAGCACCGGGGCACTTAGCAAGGTGTTTTAACAGGTACTAAGCAGGGCAACACACCAAACTGTGTGAACGGGGTGTAAATGTTTAATGCTCATCCATGAACTCTCACCTAGAAAAATCTGTGCAGTGCCCTTAACAAAGCTGCATGACAGACACTTGAAAGAACAACAGGAGACTAAGAAACTCGGTGATCTGGAAATATTTTAACCCCTCTTCTCTCTGCGGATGTACAATATCAATCTCGACCCCCTTGTTGCTTCTTTGAAAGAAATATGTGGCGCCTGGCATATCAGAGCACAGTCTGTGTGCAGCTGGATCCTCTCCCCCCTCCTGCCCCCATCCCCACATCCAGGGTTTGTTTTTCTCCATTTATCTTGGCCCGGGTAGTTCGGGCTTTGGGCTGATCCAGCCCCTGCGCTCCCCTCACGTCCTGGAAGGCATTTCATTGCCTCTGGCTTCCCGCAGAAAGGTCTCTGCCACCAAGGGTTGAGTATCTGAAGTATCAACAGTGGAATAAACAGGGACATTAAACAAGACAAGGAGTTATCCGTAGTGGTCATTAAGTGTTGAAGAGTTATACAAATAGGATCGAGTACCAAGTGCTTCCTGGTAAGTGAAAGCTCCAGCAAAATTGCCAGCCTCCATCCACCAGGAAATGTGCCCAAGTGGACATCCCGCTGCAAGCAGAGTCACCTGCTGCGGTGCTGGACCCACGGCTGCACCCCAGGGAGAGGCAGCGAGTCACTGCGGGCACCCAGTGCTGCATCCCTGGGACTGGGTGCGGGTCATTGCGGGCACCCCCAGCCTCCCCCAGAGCACAGCGAGCGTCTCAGTGACTTTCCCAGACAAACGAAACCCTTTGGTACCACGGAGCATCACCTCTTGCCCGGGCAGCCCGGGAGGGCCCAGGCAGGGCAGGAGCGGAGCGGGGTCTCCCCCCGGGCCAGGACACCTCCAGGGGGGCGAAGGGGCGAGCCCGGGACGGGCCGTGCCCGGGGGCGGCGGCGCTTCCCGATCCAGCGCCGCGTTTTGCCGGCGCAGCAAGTGGCGGAGGAGGAGGAGCGGCGGGGGGAGCCCGGGGGAGGAGGAGCCGGCGCTCGGCCGGGCCGCTCCCGCCCCTCAGCTGGGAGCCCGCAGCCAGCGGGTGCGAGCTGCAGAGCGGAGCGGGCGCCGCGCCGAGCCGGGATGCGGGAGCCGGGCATGGGGTAGCCGCGCTCCCCAACATGTAGGCGAGCCCCGGGCGCTGCGCCCATCGCTCCGCGCCGCCTGCACCGCGATCGCTCCGGGCCGGGGGGACCATGCGGAGCGCCCCGGTCACCGCGCTCCTGCCGCTGCTCCTGGGGCTGCGGCTGCTGCTGGGCGGCGGCGCCGCGGCTCAGTACTCCAGCGACCTGTGCAACTGGAAGGGGAGGTGAGGCGGGAGCCCAGCGGGGAGCGGGGCCTGCCGCGGCCATCGCCGCCCCCGCCGGGGGAAGAAGTTGGTGCCGAGTACAAAAGGGGGACCCTCCCGCTGCGGAGCGCGCAGGGGCTGCGGTGCCCGGCCGGGGCTCGGGAGCGGCACACGGCGGAGAGAGGGCTGGGGGCGGCTCTGCCTCCTCCCCGGCGGGCAGCCGGACCCTCCCGGCGGGGAGGGATGGGCTCAGCGGCGGGATGGAGGGGCCGGGGCGGACTGGGCTCCCCTCGGCCCGGCGGCGGGATGGAGGGGCTGGGAGGGGGAAAGGCGGCGCCAAGTCCGCTTCGGAGAAGTTCCTCTCCCCGCGACCATCTTCCCCGCGGCCCCACTGCCCAGGGGAGGAGGCGGCGGCCGCGGCCGGGGCAGGCGCGGGGCAGGGCCGGCTCGGGCAGCCCCGGCTCCGCTCTGCCCCAGTGGGTGCACCTGCGGAGCGCTCCCGCCGCAGCCAGGGCGGCCCTCCCCGGAGCTCCCGCTGGCCTCCATCCCCTCTATTCCCTTCCCTTCGCGTCCCGCACTTCGCGCCGCAGCCCCCGGGGGTCACTCCCTGCTCCCGGGCGCTCGTCCCGGGGAGATGATGAGCGCTGGGAGCGGGGGCTGGCACAGCGGCCGCGCTCCTGATTTATTCTAATTGCACCGGTTGAGAAACCTCTCCAGTTCTCAAGTGTTTATCTCCCAAATTATCTTTGCTTTAATTGCTTGTAATATGCTTAACGTGTGTGGTTAGGTCTGTGACCTTCTCCACTCTTCATAGGTTTAAAAAAGCGACTCTGCTCAACTAGCAAGTGTTGCTGGGTCAGACTTACTTGAAGAGTGAACGGTTCAGTTCTAGTATGCTGCTTAAATCTGACTTTCTGTAGCGTAAAAGTTTGACTCACCTGTATCAGTAGGGTATTTTCGAGTAGGGACAGTTTAGAGTAGGGAACCAGCTGGGCTGACTTTCAACATCGTAATTTCTTATCTGTTACTGTCTGAAACATGCAGATGCTTGGCATTTTACTTTTTTCCTGGACTTCTCTTGACAATTGATGTGTAGTTAATTGAAGTGAATCTACTTGAAGGCGTGTTTGGTACAGACCAAACCTTTTTGTTCTGTAGCAAAATCCTAATCGTATCATTTTGCTTTACCAGCCTCCCCCACCAAAAAATAACCAACCCCCAAAAAAAAAAAAAAACCCCAAACCCAAAAACCCCCCAAAAAACCCTGTGCCTGCCTTCATCCCTGAACATCCCATCTGCATGTATTTACTTGGACCTTACCACACGGACCACAGCATATTTTTTGAAACAATGGTGACAAACCCCTGAAATCCTGTCTTGTTTGACTCTTAGTTTTGTGTTCTCAGAGCAAGCAGTGACCACTCTTGTCACCTGAGCAGGGCTAGAATAAGCAATGACTTGAGTATCCGCTAAGGGGGTGATGCTTGGGTTGGGGGGGAAGTAAAATCCCATTTCCTGGAGCTGAGTTTGGGATGAACTGGCAATGCAAGCTTGGATTTACTCACCTGTTGCTCTCGTGACCCAAAGTGGTGACTGTTTAGTGATGATGCTGTTGGAAGTGCAGGGAAGGAGGGGAGCACAGTTCAGTCTGGATAGTTTCACTTATGTGAGAGAGTTCCAGAGTCCAGGTGGATTGGAGTCTTGGGAGGGGATAAAGTAACCCAAGGCTGACTTTAGCCTTGCTGGTAGCAAACAGGTGTTGTTAGAACTACTGGCAGTTCTAAGCCCATTAAATATCATCTGCTTTGTCCTAAAAGAGTAGCAGTTAAGAAGGAAAGAAAGTGATTTGCTCTACTAGTAAATACCATCTAATTAAATATTTGTGTGGATACTAATAGCTATGTGGGTTAGAAAGGATTTTGTTTTTAAGTGGAATGTAATATTTTGAAGTCATGTGATGCTTTTTACCTTAACTGTTGGAAAAAGCTATGAATGCCAAAACACAGTCTTTCTTCCCACATTGAATCCTAGGTTGTCTTGTGCTGGTGGATTTGAGAGTCATGTCATCTCCTACAGTAAAGCTGAAGGTCTCTTCTCACTTTTAGGTACATGTCTATATTAGAAGAAGCAATCTTAGAAACAGAATATTCTGGATGTGGGTTTTTCCCCCATTAGCTTATGGAGAAGTGATGAGCGTATACCCCTGAGCAGGATGAAGAGCTTCACTAGGATTCCTATAGCTTTCCCTCACGCTTCCAGGGGAATCTGATGCAATGCACAGCTTGACACCTGCAATTTAAGTGCACTTAATAGGCCACAGCAGCATCTTAATAAATAGCTTGGCAGAGAGCTTCCAGGAAAGCTTTGTCCAGGAGAAAGCAGAAACCTCTCTGTGCTGTGTGTCTGGTTATTACTTTTGCTGTAAGTTCAGAGGTTTCTGCTACAATGACCTCTTGATGCTTTAGGCAAAAGTGGTTCAGTGACAGGCTGAGAATAAGCTGGTTTGGTGTGTTTGACTTTAGGCTTTAGAGAGAGAATTCAGCTCTGATGTGGCTGCTTTGTGTCCACCCATCTTGCCCTTGGTACTGGTGGATGCTCTGAGGAATTCTTGGTGCTCTCCATGTTGTCGTCTTTAATTAAAAACTCCAAGTTAGGATCAAAAGTTCCCTTCATTCACTGCGGCGTACAGAGAGGACATGGGTACTTTTAGGGCTCTTCAGGACATCTGTGATAGAATAAGTAAATAAAATAAATAGCTTTTTTCTTTAAATTACACCTGTTGCACATTGCAGAATAACAGCTCTGCAGAAATACTGTGACAGGTCTTTCAGGGCAAACTTAAGGGGTGGCTGAAGCCAGAAAGGGAGACGAGTGAGGAGGCAGATGCAGTGATTCAGGATGTCCTCATGGATTGGTATGAGGAGCTCGTGCTCGTTAAGTAAGTCCCAATAAACAGCAGAGATTTGAAAGGGGTGATGGATGGCTCGTCCATCACTGTAACCATGAAACAGCTGCCTTGTCTCCTTGCCATATACTCTAAAAACCAAAAAACAAAACTCAAGTGAGTTTAGAGGTGAAAAAAAAAAAGGCTCCTGGCCCTCCATTACCGTATGGCCGTGGTGTGTCTGATGCCTGGCTAGTGAGAGCTAAACCTGGTGTTCAACCATCCCTGTGTGGTGACTTGTCATTTTGACTCAAAGCAAAGCGACGGGTTTTGCTGGATGATGGTGGTTGCTGTTAAGTAATGTGAACATGTATTTTGAAATCTGCTTAAGTTTTGAGTCATCCTTTATTATAAGGCTTAATGTGTACAGGTACTTGTGCTTGATGTATCTGTCTAATGGCATCACTCTTGCCTGTGGGATATAATTGGCTTTCAGAAGATAATTTCAGAGTCCACCCTGTTTTTTTTTTGAACAGTGTGAACGTTTGAACAAAATTAATGCTAAGAATTTTTTTTTTTTTCCTCTGGCAGAAATCTCCTGCCTCAGTGTTGTTGGGATCACTTGCAACAGCAGTTTCACTGCATGAGTTCAGAGTTTTGCCCCTGGTGTCTTCCTTCTGTTTAAGCACTCAGGCTGGAATGTGCCAGGATAAGTCCTGCAAAACCTCTGCAGCTTGTTTTGATGTCTTGATGTGTGAGGGTAACTTTCTGCCCTTTTGCTGAAGAATAAGCTTTACACTGTTTAATTTTACTTATTCACAGCTTGCACATAAACAGACTCCTGTGCTTTCTGTTGAGTGGCATCATGTGTGTGCTGTGCTGAAAACTGATTTTGTGGACCAGATGTGGATTTACAGTCAACTTGAAATATCCCATTGCAAGTTAAGTTTCCTGAATGTGTTAAGTACTACTGAATTTGAGGGCAAGAGACTAAAGGTTAAAAACTTGTCCCTCTTTTCTCCTCATCTGTGTCCTTGATGTGGCTTTCAAGATTATTCAAAAGCACATGTTGGAAGGCTCTATTGTTATTAAATATGACTTTTTTTCTTTCTGAGCTTCCTCATGTAGCCTCTATCAAGTGGGTCACACCAACACTCACAATAATGAGTCACGTCAACAAGTAAATGCAAACCATATGTTTGGGGTTTTTTTCCCCCCTTTTACACATTGCTTCTAGTTACTTTCTAAATGCTGCCTTGAATTTAAAACTGAATGTTCAGTACCTGAATATATCTTTGGGATGAGGAACTGTGTATTTGGAGATTTCTGTTGAGGAATCAGAACTTGATGTCATCACTTGCACTGCACTAAAATACGTTTTTGCCACAGGTTTCCTGTGTAACCTCAGACGAGTCACTTAATCCTTTTTAATTATTTTTTTCCCCCCTGTCTTGATTCATCTGCTTACAAGTGGGAAAGTTGTGAAGCTTCCCAGAGTCCTGCAAAGCAGACTTGTGAGCTGTGATGAAGAGTATGTTTTTGGGTGGTGCTCTACAGAATAAAAGATGCTTCTATTTGGGAAATGGGTCCGCAGAGCGTAGGAGGAGAAACAAGCTTGGTGGTGAAGTGGTTTGCTCATACTCACTTTATAGGTTTGTGACAGGGCAGGAACTGGGACCAAAGGATTTTAGCCTGGTGGCCCAAATGCTCTTCTGACTGGAGTGCCTGCAGTGCCAGTGCTTTGAGTCACATCGGGTAAAGAGCTCATGGGGTTGGTCCAGCAGCAGTGACAGGCAGCAAGGGTTGTTTAGAGCTGTCCTCAGCTTAGGCAAGCAAGCCATGGGGATTTATCAGTCATCCTGCTTGCCCAAGGTGGTTTGCTTTCCTTTCACCAGCAGCTGGCCCTGGGACCCCCGTGTTGCTCTCCCGTCCCACCTCTGTGATGTCAGTGAAATGGCTGTTGGGGTGTTAATTTGTGCCCCTGGTGCTGGGACTGATGGTGCCCTGTGTCCCAGTGGCAGGAAATGGCCACTTGTTCCCTCTTTGGCTGAACACCCATAGCTGTGTGTCTGCTTGTGGCCCCTTGGGTTAGTGACTAGCTAAACCTAAACCTCATATTGGGAAGTAATGGGGGAACAAGTGCCCACCACAGAAAGCAGCACAGTTCAGTGCTCCCCCAGCTTTGACTGGGGACCACAGTGTCTTTTCTCCTGACCTCCCAGTTTGGAGTTTGGGGCTGCCCAGCCGGGCCATAGGGTATCAGTAACACCCAGAGCATTGCTTTGCTGCAGTTCACAGGGTGAGCTTGGCATCCCTCCCAGTTTCAGATCCATTGGGAATATAGACTTGGAAGGGGAACAAAGTACTTGGAAAAAGGTGGAGTCTGATCTGTGAAGCTGGAGAACGTGCTGGTTTGAGCCACCACCAGGAAGGAGTTGGGCTGTACGTGTTTTATTGGTATGCACCAAGTCATTTGCCCCAGCTCAGCTGATGGGCAGTAACCGAGGCTGTAGTAATTTCATTGCTTTTGATCATGTGCTTATATCCTATTTAATTGTGAAGCCTATTACTAATGGTTTGACTTCTTCATTTGGGAGATGATTTGAAGTTGTCCCAAAACAACAAAATTGAAGTGTTGCCAGAGGCCTGCGTTGCTGAGCTGGATGAGCCAACACTCAGTGCTGTCCTGGGCTTCCTGGGTTTGTTGATGTGGGTCTTTGAAGGTTTGAGGTTATGACAGTCACGTTGCTGGCTCTGTCATTTCTCTAACTTTCTCTTTCTTTCTTCCCCCCAGTGGCTTAACTCACGAGTCCCACAGGAAGGATGTTGAACAGGTCTACCTCCGCTGTTCCGAAGGGTCCATAGAGTGGATGTATCCCACGGGAGCGCTCATAGTCAACCTGCGACCCAATATTTCCCCTGCCTCTTACAAACATTTGACTGTTTGCATAAAGCCCTTCAAGGACTCTGCAGGAGCAAATATTTATTTGGAAAAAACTGGAGAACTGAAACTCTTGGTCCGAGACGGAGACCGCAGCCCCAGCAGAGTGTATTGCTTTGGCTACGACCAGGGGGGCCTGTTTGTGGAGGCCACTCCTCAGCAGGACATTAGCAGGAAGATCACAGGCTTCCAGTACGAATTGATGAGCAAGGGGATAGCAGCTGATTTGCACACAGCTTCTGGTGAGTTCGGGGGCACTGGTCCTACTTCCACATACTGCCCTGGGTGCGCAACAGCGGGTGGGAGGGTGGTCGGGGCTGAGTTCCGTGTGCTTTTCAGGACACGTTTTGTAAACAGGCTGCTGAGAAACAATTGATTTTTTGTTTGGTTTTGGTTGGTTGGTTTTTTGGGGGGCCGGTAGCGTAGGCTGGATTGTAATAATTTGTTGAGGGCTACAGTGTGAAGGGTTTTCCCCTTGCAGGCATGGGGTGAATCACAGGAGCTGGCTTTGCCCTGCACTGAGCTCCAGCGTGAACTGGGCTTCCCAGCCTTGCTGTAACACTTTTCTAACTACTTTTTAACTCAGTTTTTAAGACCCCGCTGCATGTTTTGAATAATAAACATTTAAACAAGGAGGAACTCCTTTTCCCTGGTGGCTTTTTTTTCCCCCCTTTGCAACTAGTGCTACTTGCTGACCTAATTATTGCTTTTTCTTTTTTTTTTTCCTTTTTTTAAACAAGGAAAATGGTGTGTTCCTTCCTCAGCTCTGTTTATTGCGCTCTCCTGAGCATTACTGTGCCATGGCACTCCAACACCATGACAATACTTTACAGGGCCAGTGTTGTCTTCTCTCTCAACCATTATGAAAAGCAAGTTTTGTAGGGAGAAGTTTTATTTACAGCTTATAGGAAGGTGGAGTGGACAAACTGAAAGAGCTAAGCAGCCTGTAAAGTCTGATACGAAATAGCATTTGGGGACAATAGCTCTAGGTGTGACCTAATTGTGCTGATCAATTAGGCAGGTTGAGAAGGAAAACTGGCATTTGTGAAGGATGACAGGGAGGAGGGGGAATTCCCTTTAGATAGCTGGTATCTGGTTCATGCATCTCATCCATTCAGAATTGCCTCTAGCTTTTATCCCCCAAACCAAGGAGGGGAGATTCCCAGAATAGCCTGAGGAATAGCAGATCTCAGGGAGTTTGCCTCAAAGGACTACACAGGTTTCAAGGTTTAGGTATTTTAAGTGGGGAGCCAGATTTGTGGCAACCAGATTTCTCTTTTGAAACATGGGCTGCCTTCTCTCAGAAGAGTGCAGGGGAGGGGGAGAAGAGTCCTCACAGCACACTCGGCATGACAGCCCAGGGCCAAACCCCGGTGAGTGAGGCTGGGCAGGTTCTGGGGTGGTGATGCTTTGCCTGAGATGATGCTTGATAAGCGGTGGTGTGGCTAATTAAAGTGCAGCTGTATCTCCCAGGCGTTGCAGCCTTCTCTGGGATAAGTGATTGCAGAACTTGTCCCATCCCCTGCCCTGGCTCCCTTCCACAGCAGGGCTCTGGCTTTGGGTGTTGGTGTGTTTGTGTGTTTGTGCAGACTCGCTGCCCTGCCAGTGTTTAGATGTTGTCACGACAGCTTGGATGGGGCTTTGTTTTTGTGCCGGACTGAGAGGAGCAGTTGTAGGCTCAGCCAGACCGAGGGCAGGGCCGATGCAGTAACCCCAGCAACTGATAGATGGCGGCTTTGCCATTAAAACAAAAAAAGATAACCACAAACATTTCAAATTTCAAGTTGCCGTCTTCACTTTTGCCATGTTCACAACTGGTAGCTTGTTATGAAGGTTCTGCTCTGCTTCTACGACACACAAAGTGGGGTATCTCTGCAGAGCTGCTTTCCCAGCAAGATCATTTATGCAAAGATGAATATGCTCTGCAGAATGTCAGCTATGTAGTAAAATTCCATGGCAGGAGACATTAACAACATTGTTTAATCAGTTATTTGGAGAATGTTCCCAGATTCAGTGCTTCTTTGACAGGCTGGGAGGATGGAGACATGGGCAGGCTAATGAGAAGCAACTTAAATTTACCAAGAAAAGTCATTCTTTCTTTTTCTGCAAAAAAATCTGAAATTGCTTTTGCATATAGTAAATGATAGGAGAGAAACACTGCTCGTCACTGCTGGGTTTAGTCTGCACATGGGGTTTCTCCTGAGCTTTGCTAACATCAAGAGGATTTGCTGCTGACATCCTTTACCAGCACAAACTGCTGTGTTTTCAGAACTAAGTGCTCTTCTTTCCACGTAAAATCTTGGATGTTTTTAAAGCTGATGGGAGTGTCTTCCAGAGACTTTTAGAAGTCTGACTGAGGAATGAATCCAATTACAGCCCTCCTCTTTGATAGGGACATTAAATCACTTTTTTGGTGACTGCTGTATTTTCGGCTGTAACAGACACTGGTTGAGTTTCAGTGCTGTCTTATGAAACAATGTGGTAGGGAATCCGCTCCATGCTCTCAGTGTCTTGTTTGGCCAGAAGAAGCTTTTTAATAGTTCATCAGCAGAGCCTTCAGGGCGAGCTGGGGACCTCTATTGTATTTTAAATTATTTCTCTTGCCTTTTTTTGGATCCCCATACTCTGGGGAGGGGCTGTGGGGGGTGAAAACATGATGCAAATGCCATACATGACTCTTTCCACTACTCACTTAGATGAGCAATTTTATTCTCCTATAAATATCTATATGTCTGGGGAAACTGCCAAATTGCTGCCTTGTGAGGCTTCCATAGAGCAATACATTTGAGAGAGACTCTTTGCAGTTCGTGGACCTGCTTTCTTCTGGAGCTGCTTCTAGTTTTTCTGTGAAGCCTCGGAAGAAATGCTCTTTACCGAGCTGTTCATTTGGAGGGGAAGTTTACAATCAATTCACTGAAATCATGGGAGATTTATCAGAGAAGAGGCTCAAGCCAGAGGCAAGTGCTGACCTTAAAGGGGCTGAAAACTGGGTTTGAGGTCCTGTATTTCTCTCTAACCTTACCTCTGTCTCTTGGTCACAAATGTAGCTTAAGGTGTTTTTTTGGCTGCTGCACACTGGAAAAATGAGGCTGCTCCTGTCTCAGCTGCAGTTTGACAGAGTTGGCAGTAGGTGTGGGAGATCAGGAGGGTGTGAGATGCTGTTCTGCATGGGGGCTGAGATGTTCTGGGCAGAGGAAGCTGCAGCGCTTCATCAGATGGCAAAGGACTGAAAATCACAAATACTGCGTTATTTTCTTGTGCCTGCAGAGTGGGGAGATGACTATCATAAAAGACCCAGGTGTGGGGTTCAGTAATCCAGCCCTTTCCTTGTGCAATAACTACTCGCTAACAACTTCTCCCCACTTTCCCTAAATGCTGTGTTTGTTTCCTGGTGATAATTGTTGTACTCTGCCCTTGAGTTTACTCTCTCTTCCTAACCTGACATCCCAGCTCTGATTAAAGGGTGTAAGTCATCTGTTTAATACTTTAATGGCCTGTTGTGTCCTCGGAGCCCTGACATTGCAGGGTGCATCAACAAATCAACAATGCTTGGCAGGGTGCCTGTGGTTTAATTAGAAAACCTCAAGTTTTATTAGTTTACAGCCATTCTTTTCCACTTAATCAAAGTCTAGCAAATAATTCAGTAGAAAACATATGCAGGTTCTGAATTGGCCTTTCCCTTTTCTTGGAAAGGTTGAATGACACAGGGCAGTCCTACAGTTTTCCAGATTTTCGTGGTTTAACCCTTTTCTTGGCTCTGATTCTGCTTTATCACATTTGCTTAAGATTCCCCAGCTGTAGGAAGTACTTGTAATATACTGAGAGGTTTTAATTCAGATTGCTGACATTGGTGTGGTCAGCTTTTTACTGTGATAGTAGCAATCAAACAAGCACATTTCTGGGGGGTTGTTTCTCAAGCTGGAAAGAGGATCAAAGGCAAACAGTGCTTGTCACCATCTAATGGGAGTAGTCCCTAAGAAGGGTCACTTTGACAATTCAGGCATCTTGATGGGTGTGTTCTCCTCTTGATAGCCAAAGTGATGGGTGACTGAAAGTGCTTTTGATTTCACATTAGGTTTTGGGTTGCACCCTTCTATCACTCCCATCCACACTGATGGTCCATTAACTTCAGCTCGGGAGCCAGGCTCTGAAGGTGTTTGCCCAGCTGAAGAACTGAGGCATTGTGACATTTTGGCCCGAGGCCATTTGAGAATCAGCAGAACCTGTTTAAATTGTTGAATTCTGTTGATTCTAATCTTTTCTGCTTGAGCTGGAAGAAAATACTCGGAGCCTCTGCTATACTGGCAAGTAGATGGAGGTTTTGGCAAAAGTGTTGTTTGGCCATTATAGTTCCTAGAAGTTTTCTGAAGGTGATGACCCACACGAGCTTCTCAGCCGGAGTGGAGCATGTGCCAGGTCCAGGTCTGCCTTGCAGCACAGCAGGGCTGCTTGGATTAAACTCCTGTGGGAAGTGTGAAGGTCCCTTGAGAATCATTTGCTTTTTCAGTCCTTCAGCTTCTGCTCAACGACTGTGAAACAAGAATCTGTAGGTTTGACCAAAGGTTTTGGAGGGGAAGGTGAATCCTCTTTCCCTGTCCCACCAAAGGACCTTTATTTTGTTACCTAAGTCTGTGTTTCAAGAGTGTTGCATCAAGCTCTGGGTCCAGCTTTGTGTGAGCTGTGTACTTTGCTTTTCCCGTTGCACTCATGGGGGTGTCTGTAATTTGGTTGTTAGAGCTCAGCAGGTAAATTGAAAGCCCTTTCATTACCCACCCGCTTTTGTGTAGCAAAGAAGTCAAACTTTAACAAAAATGTCCCTTTATCTTGATGTCATCTACTGACTTAGTGCAGCTTTAGTAGCTCTTTTATATGTTTTCTTTATTAATGCTGGGTACCTGGCTGAGCATATTAATAGGTAGGAGGTACAGCACTCGGGTGGGTATCTGAAAAACAAGGCAAAACTGGATAAAGCCAGTTAAGTAATTAACAGTATTCAGCTATTTCCTGTATGCTGTTAAGTCGCTGGCCTGAGAAAACAGACTGGAAGTTCAGAAAGCTCATAAGTATTTGGGCTATGCCAGTGTTTCTGCTAACAAATGGGTTTTTGAAGCACTCTCTTAACTGTTGATCTTCACTGCAGTGTGGGTTTGGCAGAGGTGGAGCACCTATCTACCCTGTCTCTGCAGGTACCCTCCCAGAGAGCTCTTGTGTCATCCCAGCTCGTGGGATCCTAATCAGCTTTCCTCTGGTTGCTCCCAAATATCCATTTTATTTTATTTTTTGTCTTGGAGGCTGAATGTGCTGCTCAGCTTTGCAACCTGAAGCAGCAGCTCATGGAATCACCAAATGGGTTGGATTGTAAGGGACCTTTAAGGACCATCTATTCCAAACCCCTGCAGTAAGCAGGGGCACCTTTACTAGATAAGGTTGCTGAGAGCCCCATCCAAGGTGGATTTGACTCTTCCCAGGGTTAGGGTGACTGTTTTGCCCTCACACTGGTGTGTTTTTCACTTCTTGTCAGCTGGAAGCGTGCTGGTGTTGGTGAGCAGGAGGCTGTGGAGCCGCAAGGAGGAAGGCGCAGTCAGTGCCCGCCGTGTTCTGGCTGCTGTAGGCAGGAGAGGTGATGGAAAGGGGCACTTGGAACACTTAAACTGAAAGTCCCTGTGACCTTCCTGCTTAGCACAGGTTCTGCTTGAGTCATTGTGACCATCTGAGATGCTGGCGCTGCGTTCTGTGGCGGGGTGGGAGCATCCCTGGGTGCTGTGGGGTTGGCAGGGGGTTTTATTCTAACACACCCCATCCGATCAGAAAAATGGCTTGCTTTGTGCTTTTCCCCCTTGTTTTCCACAGAGGATAAAACTCTTATACCTCTCAGGGTTTAGCAGTGTTAGGAGGGCTGGAACTAGACAGTTTTAAGGTCCCTTCCAACCCAAAGCATGCTGCGAGTCTGTGATTTGCACAGAACAGGTTGATACCACACTCCTCCCGTTGGGGATTGCTGGTGAAATGCACAACGAGCAGCAGAGCAAAGTTGAGGGATCTGTTCTATAAGCCTGAGCACACCTTGCTGAGTGGCAGCTCAGGGAGGCTCACTGGTGCACCTAAAGGTTTGCTGCTTTAGTTGCCTTTTCTCTCTCTAAAATGTCAGCAGCAAGTTTTAAGAGAAAATATCAGAAAACAGCCTTTAATGAACTTGTTCAAAATACACTTCAATTACTGGCCTTATAAGGGGACCCTTCTGACACTCCTAGTTCAGGATATTTTATTTCCAAAGTTTTTGTTGTGTTCACCCTCCTTGCAGGAGGCTCTGCCACAGTAACTTTGTCTTTCCCATAGTAAAAGATGATGCAAAACTTGGTGCAAAGTAACTACAAAAGTATAAACAGCATTCCTGTATGTATCTAAAAGGGCACATTTAGAGCCAATTTTTGAGGGCATATCGTTGAACTGGATGTCATGGGTCAGCATCTAACTGCATCAGGCTGGCTGCTGTATTACACCTCCTGGAGTGGGATTAGTTTTGAGAAGCTGGAAACCTGCTCCAATTATTCATGTGCCCGAAGTGGTCAGGTTTGCAGTGAATGATTGACTGGGTGGGAGAGTTTGCGAGCAAAGTTTTAGAAATGGTGTGAAATGGTTTCAAAGTGCAGTTCTGATGCTCGGGGAACGCACACCCTCTTACATCGTCCTATTTGGAGCAAGGGTGGTGTTTTAGGGACCTGCGACTCAGCAAGGCGAAAGATATCAGACTGAGAAGTCTTCACCTTAAAAAAGAAAAGAACCCAGCAAAATGGGAGGGATGCCCTAATATAATCTCTCCTTCCCCCAAGACACTGGCTTTGTCAGCACCTCCTGGCCCTGCTCCTTTGATGTCGCCAGGACAGGAGTTGGTTTTGCAGTGGGCAGAAGAGGTGACAATGGGGCTGCAGTGATAAATACACAGCTGCAGGGGAGAGGGGGAAGAAAATAGCTTATTTTTGCTAGACTGGCCACGAATGCCGTTAGCTTATTTCTCAACTCAGTGGGCAGTCAAAACCAATAAGCAGTCAGGTGTATTGTCCGGGCAGCTGGGGCTCCCTCGGCCCTGACCTTTCTGTACCGCCGAAGATGGGCCCACAAACAGAGCTGCAATCCTGCAGAGTTGCTTGGCAGTCTTTAATAATGCTCTGTGCTTGCTCTGCAAAACTGTTTAGTTTGCTAATTCCTGAGGCTGGAGCTAAAGAAGGGATGGAGGGCGGGGGAAGTGCGTTCCTCTTCCCACTTACTGCAACACAGGCCAAAGCTTTCCTGTGGCGGGGTCTTGATGTGCAGGACTGAGAACCTCTTTCACCTTAATCTGTGCTAGAAGCCAGAAAATATTCACTGTAATGCTGCACAGATACTTGGAAGATACTCTGGACCTAAAGCTGTGGTGGGGGTTTAATACTTGGTATTCAAAAGCTGCTGCTGTGGACACACGGCCGTGACCAGTTCGGCTGCGCTGCTGGTTCGGATTTGGGCGAGGATTTTTTGGTGTGGGTTGTCTGGGCACCTCCTGACTCCTGGGTGGGATTTGAGTCCTGCAGTGGGCATAAACTCTGGTTTTCTGTATTGAAGCCCTGGGAGACTTGTGGTGTTCCTTAGTGCTGGGATATGCACATGGAGCCTGGCCTGGCTTTCCGTGGCATCGGCATCCACTCAGGTGTTTGTCCAGGGTGCACCTCTGCCCCAGCAGAACTGTCAGTGGCCTTACACCAACTTCATCTGTCTGCACATGGATGTGTGAAATTTAAGAGAAAAAACAAGTTCTTGTGTAGAACAGGTGAATGCTCTTAATGTGACCAGGAACTGTGTGCTGTTAAGTGCAAAAACCATGATCTATTGTAAAGCTTTTCCTGTTACAAATGGTAGACCTGAAGTAACTTTTTTTTTAGGTTAACTGAACAATGTTACAACATCTAGGCTGTCGCTGTGTGAGGTGTAGCCCCTCCACAGCCCTCCTCAAGAATAGGCTGATCAAATAAACATGGTTTTATAATGAAAACTGGCCTTGTTCCTTCAGAGCTCTCCCACGTACCAAAAAGAATTTGATTCCTAGAAACAGGGAAGAGAAAGACCTGTGTGGATCTGAATGCTCATAAGCTGTTTTTTCCTTCCTTTTAGTTCTTTCTTTCTCTCTCTCTTTTTTTTTTTTTTTTTTTTTTAACTCACTTAATCTTTGATCTGTCATTACTCCACTCTCAGGGTTTAACTTTAACCAGCCACTTGTTACTTAATTCTATTCCCTTGCTCCGTAGGAGTCATTAATGGACTGGACCGAAGGGGAGGGAGGGGAGGCTTTGTGTTCCTGCCAGGATTCCAGCCTGGTAGTAGGTGCTGCTCCAGCCTCTCCTAAACCCCTGGCAGGGGCAGAGGGAAGTGCTTGGCTGCACCGTTTCCCCAGGGCATGGGAGTAAAAAGCACCTCACATTTTCATTTTCTGCCTCACAAGCACTTCATGACATCTCAGCTGAGTGCTGTGTTAGCTGCTGGAGACAAAGCCAAACAGGACATGAACAATTTTCCTTATTTATAACTTTATGTTTTCTGACTTGTGTGTGATTTTACGAGGCTTTGGAATGACGTTTTCTTTAGAAGAAAGAAGAAATATTTTCAGAGTGTATTTTAGGAGGGGATGAGCCAAGCCATAAATCTTTGTGGGTTCTGAGTCAGGAGAGTATTTGCTTTGGTGCTGTGCAGTGGGGAGGTGGATGGGCAGCTCAGGCGTGCGATGCCGGTGCTGTCTGTGCTGGCAGGTTCGTGGGGTGACGGGGGGAAGTCCTGCCCCAGCCCCTCCTCTGTTGGGCAGAGGGGATTAGAGGAGCCCCTCAACCATCTGGAAGCACCTCTGACTTTCAGCAATTTGTCTGCCCTCATGTTTCCCATTCCTAATCCCCGTTGGGCAGCACAGATAGGGTTGAGGAAGGAGATAAACTGTGAGATAAACAAATAGAGCTGCTTTTTTATGGCTTTATAGTGGTGCTTGGTGCATGTACAGCAGGAGCCATTCCCAGCAGTTACCTTGCTGCCAGCTTTTCCCTTTAGTTGCACTTAGGGATGGAGAGAGGGGAAGCAAAGAAGTGGCAGATGTGCACTGGTGCTGCTGGCACAGGAACGTGGCTGGTGCAGTTGCAGAGACACTTCTCAATTGTTTGTATCTGCTGCTGCAGAGCAGAGAGAGGAATTTAACTGGGCATCTCATCTGCTGAGTGGGGCTTTTTGGACACAACACCTTGCAGATTTGACTGTTAACAGAGGGTTTTTACAGAACTATGATGCAATGGGTAAGAGTAGGAGCTGGGCTGGGAGGAGGCACTGATCCAGTCACTATTCCATCACTGCCCACCCCAGCTCTGGGGCTTGCCATGGAGGAGGAGGAGGTGGGACAGAAAGGAGTGTCTTGAAGCCCTGTCACTTATCTTTTCTCCTGGGTAGAGTTTAATAATGGCCAATGTTGCTTGAATAAAAACTGCTCTGTGGGGTTTTCATTCCTTTTCTGCCCCTGTTTTGTTTTAAATTTTAAACAAATGGCTGGTCGTGTTTCTAGCTGACCTTTCAGCTCATTTGTTAGAATGGGTGCTGCATCTTGGAACAGCAAAAAGGCATCAACTCTGCAATCTGAAGGATCCTTTCGTGCTCTGTAGCTGCTGAGCCAAGTTTCAATTTGCAAGCCGTTGCAAATGGGGCTTGCCTAGTACCAAATCTCTTCCTCACATTGTTTACACAAATAGTCTTTGGTACTGAAGGACTTTAATACCCCCTTGGAAGACATTTCTGTGAAAAGATCAATTTCTGCTTTATGGTCTCTTGTCTTAACATTTCTCAGAACACAAAGGTCATCACATGCCTAATGGTGAGGTTCACAATATGCTTTTTTTATTCTTTCTTTGCAGGAAGGAAGTGGTATTAACTCAATTGTCTTGGCACAGTCTATGCCACAGCCTACGAAAGTCTGCATTTCATTAAACTTAGTTGCAGGTTTAAGTTGTTCTTGGACAGTGTCTGTATTTTCCAAGTTACTTCTGGAAACTTGTACATAAGTGCAAGTTGAACTGAGTGTTAGAAATGAGCTAAGGCAAGGAATGGGAGTTGACACTTCCTTTTGAGAAGAAGGAAAATCACCAATATCCTTCTGCACCTGGAGGGGTCAGGGGAGGATGTCCATTGCAGCATCATGATCTTGGTCCAGCTGCTCAGTCACCTTCTGCTCCTGCACCAAATCTTGGCTCTGTTGTGGCTGTAGAAGGAAGTCTTTGAGTTGTGTGTGCTCATGGTTTTTGTTCTGAGCTGCCTCTTCTGCTCAGCACAGAGACTCAGATTAACTTTCTAGCAAACATGGGGAAGGACAGTTCTGCCTTCAGAGGACCACTAAACTGTCTCAGTAGGTAATTTATAACATTAACCTTCTATTCATTGAAGAAGCACAATCTCTCATTGTGGCCTTCCAGCACTTAAAGAGGGCTTATAAAAAGAGGAGAGAGTTTTATGTGGGCAGATAAGACAAGGGGATATGGTTTTAAACTAAAAGAGGGAAGATTTAGATTAGCTGTTAGGAAGAAATGCTTTACTCAGAGGGTGGGCAGGCCCTGGCACAGGTTGCCCAGAGAAGCTGTGGCTGCCCCAGCCCTGGAAGTGTCCAAGGCCAGGTTGGACGGAGCTTGGAGCAACCTGGGCTGGTGGAAGCTGTCACTGTCTATGGCAGGGGGTGGAACCAGATGATCTTTAAGGTCCCTTCCAGCCCAAGCTGTTCCACAATTCTGTGGAATTCTGAGGCTTATTGATCCGGAGGACTGGGAGCAGCACAGGCCCAGCTCTCCTGTTTGCTCCCTTACTGGCCATTTTCCTACTGACACGCTGCAAAAAGTGCAGTGCTTGCAGAAATCCCTGTAATCCTACCCCATCTGAAGGCAGGGAAACCTTGTAAAACCAAAGAGTGATGAGAGAGCTCCTCTGTGTGTTGTGACGGCGTGTCAGGAGCTTCCAGCCCAGCTGTGGAGATGCTCAGTGCCCTCTGGCCCCGTTTTCCCCCTGGGTTCAGGTACTGTGAGCATGCAGGTGTGCTGGGAGCAGCTCTGCTGGCCTCGGCTCCCAGCCAGCACTTGGTTTGCAGTACGAGGGGCACTGACAGCGCAGACACACTGATGTAGTTTGGGTGGTGTTTCAGTGCGGGGGTTGTGAGGATTCTGAGGTTGAGTGTTGTTTTTGGCTTGCTCAGGAAGAGCTTTCTGAGGGGGTGAGGAAAGTCGAGGTGTATCTAGAAAGGAGAAGACTACTCACAGCCTGGTAAACCAGAGTGGTTGTGGGATCTTTGCCCACCTCCACTGCAAAGCAGCAGGTCTTTTTGTTTGGGGTATAACTGCAAGAGGTTTGTTTCTTGGAAGAAATATTGCTTCTTCAGAGAGAAAGCCCAGGCATACTCAGGAAGAAATAATTACAAGGATTTATTCCACTTTATAATTAGTTAAAGCAGGATCAGGGCAAGATTTATTTTTTTTCTTGCTCATATGATGTTCGCCCTTAAACTCTCCTCTCCAGATAAATCACTGGTCCAGTAATCAGTTGAGACAGTAATTTCTGGTTAGGACTCAGAGGAATGATGGAGAAATGCACCATCACTGGAGAAACCACGTCTATTTTTATAATCTGCTCTCAGAAGTCTGTGCTGTGTGTTTCCAGGAAGGCGACTCATCCTATGATGCCCTTTCCAGTAGGGTGCTGCCAGCAAGAGGTGCCAATTACAGAGCTGCCAGCAAGAATCTGAAAGGTGTGGGTGGGTTTCATTGTTCCATATGAACTAATGCTGATGTCAGTCTGAGCTTCCATCCAAGAGATGTGTCTGGGACCCCACACCAGTACGACTGGAGTTGCTGCAGTACAGGCTGGCTTGGCTTAAATCAACCCAGGCTGCAGTAAGACCCATCTAAATGTCTTAAAGAGAAAAGGCTACTTGTTTCAACCAAAAGATTTAAACCTAGAACTAATAGAAAACAAGCTTCAACCCTGCCTGGGCCTCCTCTGTGGCTTTTGATACTTAAAAGGTCTGATTGCTCTTCAAAGGGTTATTCAGAAGTACCACGGTGTGGGTGATGTGTGCCACGGGCAACTGGAAGCTCAGATAAAGAGCTCAGTGTTTCCCTCCCCCACCATCCACACCTCCACCACACCGCAGGCACCCTCTTCTTCACAGAACCCAAGGGCATTCCTCGGTGCAGCGGTTTTCTGCAATTGCTTTGTGTTAAACATTTTCACTTCTGCTTTAAGGGTGTCTCTTCCTGTGCACGCTGCGGGGGTGGATGTTCAGCACAGCCAGCCCGGGCAAGGCGGGTGGAGAAGGGCGTTTGGGCTCCCTAAGTGGAGTTTTGGGACGGTGTGTAGAGACCTGCAGCCTGGCTGTTCTTGAGAGACAGGAGGTTGTGGAGCGCCTTGAGAAAATTCAGGACAAGCAGAGGAGAATTCTTGCTTGTGGGCTGGAAGCTGGTTCTGGGGTAAGGTAAGGTCAGTCAGACCCATGGGTGGCTGTTGAAACACAAATGTTTCAAAAGAGGATCAGGCCCCTTCATGTGGTTTCTGTGACGCCTGCAGCCAGAGCCAGCACGTCTGGCTTGAATGTGTCCTGCAGGGAGCTGTCATCCTGAACCACCACGATGGCCCTTCCATAACCCCACCTCCTCCTCTCCCAGGAAAGGAGGGTTGCGTGCAAATGTCGCAAACCCAAGGAGGAAGGAGTGGAGCTGTGTGTGTGAGCTGAGAGAGGACAGCAACACCAGCCACCGCGCTCGAGGTACGGGAGATTTGTGCTAAACTGCAGCACTAAAGGTCCGCTTTAATCCGTCTCCAGTACTGGAGAAAACCCTTTCTGGACACCCCAGCTGGTGCTGGCTGAGCTGGAGACCACCTGGGGCTCATGGCACCTCTTCGGGGCAGGTCCCTCTCTTTTCCTGAGCATTTCTGCCTCCCTGAGGAGAGGTCCAGCAGAGGACCAGCAACGTGTTTGACAGAGCTGTTGGCCAACAAGTGAGGTCTATTGTTAGCACCACCACGGCCTCCTCGGTACCATCAGGTTCAGAGGGCAAATCGCTCGAAGCAGCTGGGACATGACTGCTGGCTTGTGAGGAATGATGTAATTACATCTCCCTCTGCGGGGAGGTGAATAGAGAGGCCTTTGGAGGCACTGGACTGGGGGGGTGGAGGGAGAGGGCTGCCTCAGGTTACTTCAGGTCAGGATACTGTCAAAATCCATCAAAGGCATTCCCAGGAGAGTCGGCAGCCGACGTGCACAATGCAGGCTTTATGCCACCGGCCGTGGAGTTGAGTTATAGGCATCTGGGCTTTAGAGGGCTTCAATAAAATGTTGCTTTTCTCTTTCTCCTTGCCCCCCCTTCCCCTTCCCCTGCTGCTGTATGAATTAAGGCTCTTTGGCTTATCGAGTTAAAAGGAATTAGAGCAGCTGACGTTGATACTGTTGTTGCTGCAAGTTCATAGACTTGCTTTTGGAGGCGAGAACCTGGGCAGCCCTCGAGACGTCCCCAGGGAGTCAGGACTGGGCAAACACAGACGCCTTGTTTGGTAACTGGGCCCGTTTCCCCAGAAAATGAGCATCTTCACCTGCTGTGCACGAGTGAAGTGCTTTTCTTGGTTTTCTGTTTTCAGTCATAAGGATGCTTCCCGTGCTGGCCCAAGGTGTGTGTGTTGTTTTGACCCACGGATGGAGGAGAGCACCTGCCGCCCGATCCACAGGGAATGAGCTGAAACTGCCGCTCCAGTCCCGAACTTGTGCCATAAACACAAAAACTCCTTCCTGGCTGGGATTCAAAAGAAAGTGTAGGCATTGCCACCTCCTAAGGATTTTGGTTTTTTTATGAGCCTGGATAGGAATGAAGCTTTGCTAGTAGCCAGTGGATGTTATTTGCTTTTTAATGGTCCATTTACCTCGGCAGTAATCCTTCACGACTCGCTTTCCATCTGTGCTTGCATACCTTGTTTTTGCCACTTGCAAGATCTATTTGATACTCTGTGAATGCAGATGTGGGAGTTGTTCCACAGAAGAGGATTTCTGGTCTTCATCTGTCTGGTGTTGCAGTGATGGGTGGTGGAAAACGGTTATTAAAGCAGCTCACATGCCACCACACTGCTGTGAGTCAGCTGGAGCTGAAGCAGGTTTTAAGCAATGATCTAGTGTGAGCAACGCCGAGCACTTTTAATTTCCTCTTGCCTTTAAAAGGCTGCAGGATTTTGCCTAGGGTCCACAATTACACTGATTTGATTCTGTGTATACATGGAGATTTGTTCCTTTGATTTATTACAGTGTCAGTCTATTTAAATGGAAGGAACCACTTTTAAAGTATTTTGGTTTTCATCTTTAATGCTGTTGCTTGTGTTGCACTCCTTTGGAGACCAGAAGTGCCTGAGTCATCTTGGTGTTTTCAATTTTCCAATGGGGTTGGATGAACTACAGAGATGTCTGGTCTAAACCAAGACTGTTTTCACTCAGACTTAAAAAGGCTGAGATGCCTTTTTATTATTAGGCCTTCACAGAGCAAAATATCTGAAATCCAACTGGATTTTGAAGATGTCTGTCAGCTGTGCTTTCTTTTGGAGCTTCTATCCATGTGGAAATGCTGTGAGATTCACACAGGTTTGCAGGCTCCCTCCATTAATCTAAGTCAGGTCTTGGTTTGGACAGAAGGAGGCTGGGGAAAAGGGACATTTCCCTTGGATGGATTTGGGAAGTGCCATGAATGAAACAATTCCATAGTAGAATATTTTGTGTCTAATACACTAAGACTTGCCCAGAGAAGTGGTGGAATCACAATTCCTGGAATTGTTCAAAGCGCTTGTGGATGTGGTTTAGTGGTGAGCACAGTGGTGCTGGGGGAATGGTTGGACTCGATGACCTTAGGGGTCTTTTCCAACCTAAGTGATTCTGTCATTCTATATAAAATTTTCTTTGTTGGACATTTGATCTCACCACTGATCGAAATCTCTTGGAGTCTAAAAGTTAAAATATCTTTAGCTTGAATTTATTCTGGTACTCTTTTTAGGTCCAGGCTTCATCTGGTTCTGCATTTCTCGTTATATTGAGTGTTTCCAAAAAAGAGAGCTGAAATGGTATGTGGGGAAGGAAGGGCAGGAAAGGCTGACTTGTTTCTAAGGGCCCTGAAGACATTCAGACTAAACAGAAAAGCCAACTGATCCAGATGCTGTTTTGCCTATTCCTTGTCATTTCTTTTGGAGCTTTTTAACCTCCTTGAGTTATTCCTTCAAATGCCCCTGCCCAGAAATGTGCATTTTACGTTCCCTTTAATCCTATTAAACAGCGTGTTACACTGTGTATTAATCATCTGACTGGAGCAAATCTGGTGGATTTGGTTCAATAGTCCTTCTTTCTGGATCACTGCTTTTCTGGGACCTTGGAAAAAATAAGAGACTTGCCATGTCTTATGTTAGAGAGTGGCTTGTGCTGACAGAGGAGCATCAGAGGCAGCAGCTGCACGTTGTGTAGACAAGTTTAAATCCGCTTCTTAGGGCAGTGGATAAACTCTGGGAAGCAGGTGGGGGTGAGAGGAAGGGTGTGACAATTTGGAAATCTGGTAACTAAGTGTTTTCAGATGCTGAGGTGCAAAAACTGATCTTTTAAGAGGTGGGGAGATGTGGGGTAGCTTCACTTTGGAGTTTGATGGTGGAATATGTGATGGAATCAGCTGCAGCTCCAGGGCTTCTCCTCATCTCCAGTGGAAGCCCTGCTTTGCTGTAGTTCTGTGCCTGTGCTGATCCAGGGTCTCCATTTTTCTGACTGGTGTGTTGAGATGCCACCAAGTGACAGATGAGGGCTCTGATCCTTGTGCCACCGTGGACAGACTCACTGAGCATCCCCAGGCAGGGCAGACCTGGATAGTAAGCAAACTCCTGAGCTCAACAGGCTATTATAGAAACATCTGTATTGCAACTGCAGCACCTTCTCCTCAGAAATAGCTGGCTGAGTACAAAGGGGAGCCACATTCTTGCATTGATTAGATTAGTGCAGATATCCAAATGTTTCCAGCAGTGCAGGAAATGGTCTTTGTGCTGCCTGAGCTCGAACTGATACTGGCTCGAGTTTCCCTTTGCCTCAACACCCTCCAACACATGCACTGGGGTTTTTTGCCTCCCCTCTTTGCCTCCCCCACTCTGTAACCTCCTGGATCTTTGATGTGGTGATGACTAAATGGCTGTGAAATAGCCCAACAACACTTGATAGAAACTGTAAGAGAGAAGCTTTGCCATCAGAATATAAAAGACATATGATCTTAAATTAAGCCTTTGAGAGTGTTGCATTTACAGCAGAGCACCCTGCAAATGCACCCAGCATCAAAATGTATTTTGCATAAGCACAGTGTGAGGTATTTGCTGGACAGTATATCCCAGCAGGAGTGTTACAGATCCATACTCTTGCCTAGGAACAAAAATCTCATGGGGGTTCTAGGGTCAGCCTCCACTTCTTGTAGTGGTATCAGTGCCTTACAGGTTTTTAAACTGCTTGTCTCTGTGGTGTGTGTGTGTGTGTCATTTTTGGTTAATTTAAATGGTTTATTTATTTACTATTGTCTAGTCCTTTGCTAATTCTGACCCTTCCTCTCCAGCTCCCTGCCGACCATGCAGCGACACAGAGGTTCTCTTGGCTGTCTGCACTAGTGATTTTGGTGAGTTGTTGCTTCCCCCTAATGCCAGTGTGACATCCACAAACACCAGTGGGCACCTCCTTACACTTGGCAACCCGCATTGGCAGTAAATGTGGTCTAAGGGAGTGCAGGGAAGCGGGAGGAGGACGTGGTTTGAAGGACCTCAAAACCATCTGCCCAGCTGGCACTTCCCGGGGTGGACAGAGGGGCCCAGCAACCACAATAGAAGTAGAAGTTCAAGGACGTGGGTGCATCCAGGAGAGGCCTTTCCTTGCTGCCCTACAGTGCTGCTTGACTGCTGACAGAAGACCAAAAGTTTCAATAATTGTCTGTGCTTCCCTTTTTAAAGGGGAAATTAATATTAGCTGGTATCTGTGATGGCTGGAGAACAGAAAGTAAGTTGTCAGGGAGCCTTTCGCTTATATCTTGTTGTTGGAACTCTTCTTCGTGATTAATGCTATTTTCCTAATGTAATTATTTTTCTGTTTATATTTAATGTGTATGGGTGCCCTTTGCTGAGCAGGTTACAAATATAAACCATAACAAATGCAAATATATGCTGGAAGGTAGTGGATAATCTTAACTCTAAAAATAACAAAGGACCAAAAGTGAGGCTGCTGTGGTGAAGTCAGTCCCCCTGGCTGCCCAGGGCTGAGTTTGGATGAGGGTCTTCTGGCGTAATTAATCCTGAACTCTTTTCTCTGTTTCCAGTGATCAGAGGCTCCATTCAAAACGTGACGAACGAGGCAGAAGAGCAAGAGTCCATCATTCACGTGGGTGTCAACAAGCTGTACAGGCAGAAGAGCAAAGTCTTTCAGCTGACAGGGGAGAGTGGGAACTGGAGAGGACAAATAAAGACCTTGCTGGAGTGTGGGGTGAAGCCAGGAGATGGCGATTTTCTTTTCACGGGACGGATGCACTTTGGGGAGGCCAGGTTAGGCTGTGCCCCTCGTTTTAAAGACTTCCAAAGGATGTACAAAGAGGCAAAAGACAAAGGGCTAAACCCATGTGAAATTGGCCCAGATTGAACCCCCCTGTTTGGCCGAAGATCGCTTTTAGTGCTTGGCCAGGAATATTTCCTGGTGACAGTGAGAACTCTGAACAAAATTGGTAACTGAGAGGCTGGACAGATCTGGAGGGCAGGAGAGACCCCACAGGACACCCACAACCTGCTCACAGGCTAATGGAAGCAACAGAGGTACGAGCTCAGAAGGCTGCCAAGCAAGCAAGGCTGGATTTTCAACCAATCTTGTCCTTATGAATTAAGTTATTATATTTTTTTAGTGACTTCTTAGGAAAACAAACAAAGGAAGAACTCCCACATCTTAATAAAAAAAAAAAACCCCAAATGAAAGACAAGATGCCTTTCTATCTTTTTAATACTAATTTTTAAAAATGTCTTAAGCTGATGTAGCATTTGATGTGGCATATTCTGTATAAATGGCCAAGAATGTGATAGAGCACGGTAAAACATCTTAACATGGATGCTTTGTAAAAAGCTTGGTGTACAATTCAAAGTTGTTTCTTATGACAGAAATTTATGGAGCCAAACTCTTCTCTGTGTGTGTGTGTGTGTTCTTTTTTTTTTTTATTTGAAAGAATGTACAATTGCCGCCTGCAATTTTTTTTTTTTTTTTGTCTAGGCTGGCAAATTCTTTCCATTCCAGAGAAATAAAGGTCCCTGGATTTGACACACGCTGTTTAAAATCTTGATTTTTTCCCCTCCTCTGGCTGGTCCTGGCCAGCCCAGATGTGCTCAGAGATCAGCTCTGGGCTGCTCGCTTGTTTTGTGGCTTCTCTGAGCAGAACCAGAGTTCCTGTGAGGCTTTAGAAACCACAGTGTTTTTCAAAGGGGAAGCAGGAGCTATTTTTGGAGATTTTTATACATGTGTCCAGGCAAGGCTTTAAGTGTTCTTCTCTCTGATGTCGATGGCATTATTTTGGGAACGGCTCCAAAGAGCAGGCTGCCCCTTCGTGATGGCCTTGAAGCTTTCCTTTGTGCTGGCTGGCGGCTTGGCACGAGCCTGTCAGTCCAGGGGACAGGACCAGGCCACCTTATAAAGAATAAGCACTTTAATAAGGGTGGGCCACTCCTGCAGGCAGTGTCCTGGGGGACGTACAGCAGCTCTCCCCTGTTCATTCCCACTGTTCCCCATAGCCTGCAATGCCTCACTCTGATGGTGCCTACACAGGGATTTTAACCTCTTGCCCACATTCATTCTTCAGCACTTTCTACTGCTCCAACTTTTATTTTAGGCCATCAGGCTCTTTAAATAAAAAGTTTCCACTTAGTGACTCTTTCTACCTCATCTCTCCTTCATGGAACTTGGTTCTGAGGCTCAGGGAGGGCTTGTGGAGCAGCTCAGAGCATGCAAGAATGTCTGAGATGGATGGGATGAGTGTCCCATGACACTTATCAGGGGTACAAAAACCCAGGGTTGTACCAAAATACTGTCCTGTACTGAGACCAAAATCCCTCTGCAAGTGTTTCTGTAGACTCCTCTCAGCAGAATTCATTCTGTGGGCCTGTGGGAGAAGAAGAGTTTCTTTTAGCTGTGCTAACCTGATCCTAAAGGGCTCCAGGACACTGTGGAAAGAAATAGTCTGCTGCTTTGACCCCTGCTGCCTTCCAGCCTCCTGTAAGCAAAGCCCCAAGCCCAGCAGCCTGTTCTGTGCAGTTCAAGGTTCTCCCCATCCTAACTGGGGTTTTAAGAGAAGTGGGCCAGGACCAGTGGAGGGGTAAAATGGTTCAGTCCTTGTCTTCAGCCTGCCCCAACCCCTCTCTGTGGCCTTGCTTCCACTTCAGGGATCTCAACCCAGCCTTTAGGCTTTTAAAAATGATTTTGTCATTTAGTGCTGAGATAACTCCCAAGGACATCTGAGGGGGCGTTTCAGAAGCCCTGTACCTCACCTCTCCTCTCCTGCTGTGTTTCTTTGGCTTTTTCCAGCACAGAGTAAGTGCTGGCAGGATGAGGAGAGAAGAACAACATGTTCCTGGAATTGTCTCCAGCCTGCCCACTCTCTTCGTCCGTGAGGCCGCGTGAGTGAGGGGAAGAGGCCGAATTAAATGTTCAGACAGTGCTTGTGAGGATAGGGCAAGCAAAATACAAAGTCAGGAAGGCTTTGGCCCTGGAGTTCCACTTTGGCTGCAGTTTGATTTTTATGGCAGTTTAAATTGTTTGTAGACTTTTTTTTTTTAAATACCTTTTGCACCACACCTGGAGCCAAAGCCACTGAATGGATGTCCCTTTTTCCTCTGGTGGCTGGTTTGCCTGGTTCCCCCACCTCCACTGGTATTAGTCCCTATTCCCAGCTGCCTAGAAGTCCTTGGCAGGAGAGGAACTATCACCCTGCAGATTTTTGCTCTGCCTCAGCTCCAAATCTTGCTGAGTGGCAGTGCTGGATGCTCCGGGGCTGCTCCGTGTCCATCGCAGCGCCGGCACATCTACAGCAGAGCCTCGGAGGGAGTGCCTGGATGAGCAACAGCTTTGCTCAGAGCCTGGTCCTTTGATCAAAGTGGCATTAAGGTCTTGCTCTGCTGCTTTCCCCTTGTCCCTGCCTTGAGCCTGACTCCCTGCAGCACCACAGCTTGGCTGATGAGTGTCATCCCCAGCCACTCATCCGTAATTGCAGGACTCGCTCCGACCCCAGGACCTGGTGCCACGTCTCCCAGTGGCCAGGTGTGCTTTGTACAGAGGCAGGTTAATGCAGGGATTCCACCCACTGCCCTAAAATCCAGTTCTCAAAGGCTCACCCTTAAGTCTTTGAAGGACAATTACAGCTTGACCTGTCTGGCAGCAGAGTGGGGATGGAAGGGATGGATTAAAAATGCCTCTGCTCACATGTGCTGACTCCACTGTGTAATGAGGAGCAAATGACATATTGGTGCAGTGTTATGTGAGGACATGCTTGTTGTCAACTAATGCAAGGCTTTGGCTGAAGGTGACTCAGGACAGAGGTGGAGCAGGTGCTTGCAAAGCATTGCTCTTCTTACCACTGCAGCTCTCTGAAGATGAAGGGCTTTCTCTTGATGCCTAATTAACATAATGGAGTTCCTCTTGAAAGCAGCAGACTGACTTATCTGTTCCTAAGGAAGCAGAACTAATGAACTTGAATTGCCTCTGTTAGACCCCCCTCCACTTGGGCAACACTACCCATAAATAGGCACGAGGCATCTGCTGTGTTCTTGCGTCTGACAAGTGTGTGGTTTGGGCTGTTGGTGAAAACACTTTCCATGGTAACCCTCTACTTCTCTGATTTTCCACGAGCCTACTGGTGAAGTCACCACCCAGGTAGGAGCCATGCAGAGCTTGCTGTGGTGGCAAATAAGTGGGTTGGGAAACTTGTGTGGGTGTCTACAGGGTCTGTTTGAGATCTATCAGATGCTGCCTGCCTGGAGGAAAGTTTGCCGCCTTCTGTGGGGAGACAGGGTCATCTCTTCTCCAAACTCCACGACCTCAGTGCTGGGCATGGAGAGGAGCAGGGTTGCCACACTTGGTTTGCCTCCAGCCGGGCCAGAGGATCTGGATTAGATCACCTGTTTGCTTCCTTTTCAGGACCAACAGGCCATTTCCCCCCAAGCTATGCTGATGCTCTGCCTCCTCCATGTGAAGCCAAGCCCCACTGCAGGGATTTGTGATCCCCACAGCCTGTGCCTGGTGATGTCCCATCCCACCCTCAGGCCAGCTGTCTGTAAGATCAGAGACATTTGTAGGCAGCTTTTCATCAAGCTCTTTTCTGTTGCTGCCACCTTCTCCCAGCTCTGCTTGTCCCACTCCTTGTTGGTGATCCCAGTTTAGCTCCAACCCGCTGCTGCTCCCTTCTCCTGATGAGAAGAGCTGTGTGAGAGCACGGGGAGGGGGTGAGACAAAAAAAGGGGCAATTTTTAATAGTTACCTCATTTAAAGAAACATGTCTCATCTTTTATTCCTCTCCCTGTTTCCAGCAGGAGAGGAGGTGCAGATAAAGAACTTACCCTCAGTGTAGCTCAGCCTGTGCTCTCCAGGAGGAGACTACCCCGATTTATTCATTGTGTTAGGGCACATTGTGGCCTGGTCCTCTGTGCAGCAGCTTCTCCCCACTCTAAGGACACATGTGGGTTGTGGGGAGGACAGTGTGGTCACATTCAAGCTGTTTGCACCTTGAAGTCCAGCATCACTGTGTTCTTCAGCGCAGACAGAGACCTTGCTTGGTGCTGTGCTGCTTGAAATGAGAGGGGGAGGATTGATTTGAAGTGAGTCACCGTGGCAGGAGGCAGGAGAGGTGATCTGGCTCATGTATCAAGCTCCTCTGAGCGCCCAGGGGTGTTCCCTGCCCGAGGAGGAGGCTGGGAGCGGGGACGTGCCTGGTGCGATGCAGCAGGTGTTCCCTGCCCACCTTTGAAGTGTGGCAGGACTTGTATGAGCTCCAAACCTGACCAGCTGACGTGGTGCAACACCTCTGAGGGAGATAGGAGCTCTCCTGCTCATCCTCAGCTTAATTAAATGGTACGTCTGGAACTGGAAAAGTCTCTCGGTGATGAGCGTCAGAGATGCTGGCTGAGTGGTAAATAAGGTGGGCAATACTGGGACCAGCTGCTCCAGCAGATAGCAAACTGAAAACCAAATTGGTTGATAAGTAAACCAGAAAAACATCAGAAGGGAAGCACGTGCAAGTCTCTGGGAGGGGTTGGAAGCAACACAGAGCCCAAGCAATGTGCAGAAATATCTTGACAGCAGCAAGATTCAGGCCTGGAGGAGCTGGGCTGCTGGGGTTAGGGAGAAGAAATCAAGTTTCTCCTTTCCAGCCTGAGTGAAATGATTCCCCTTCCTGCTGCAAGGGGCCTGCCCTTTCTTTGTTTGGCTGATCTTGGTCCTCCTTTTAGTGAAGACCAGCCAGTCTTAGCTGCCATGGTCTGGGTGCTAAACAAAGAAGGAGCCTTTTCCAGCCAATCCTTTCTCCTTCACCATCAGTCTTTGCCTCAGAGCTTTGTTAAAATACATGGAGGTGCAGCAACCATGACTAACCCTGACCGCTCTCCTCCTCCTCACTTTCCAACAGCAAGATGCCCAGTGGCAGTGAAATAAAAGCAGCCCTGTGAAGTTCATTTTGGAGTGTCACATGCACCTGTCTCAGCATCATCCAAATGCCTTCATTTTTTGCTCCACTCAGCATTTGGAAATCTCTGCCCCAGACTGGGAAGAAAATATGGAATTTCTCCCTTGTGTTCCTCCCCAGCACCCATAGGAGTATCCATGGAGATACCCCGCTAGAGCTACGTGACAGTGGTGAGGAGAGGGGAAGACAAAAGAAGGGTAATTTTTAATAGTTACCTGACCTGCTTTAAGGAAATGTGCCTCATCTGATGATCTGGAGGGAGCTGTGGTGGGCAGTCTCTGCGTGTATGAGGAATCACAGAGCCCCAGAGGGGCCCGCTCAGAGAAGCAGTTCTGAAGAGGCAGACAGACCATTTCTAGGATGCTGAGGGCCTGCCTGTGTCTGTGGAACACAGTAAAGGGAGCAGCAGCAGCAACTACTGCTGAAGAGGCTTCAAGCTGGGCCCCCAGTTGCCTCCTTGCCCCAGCTGAAGCATGTTGAGCTGAGGCTGCTGCAGGACACGGATGCTCTGTAGCCCATTTCACAGCTGTCCTCTCAGCCTTGCTCTGTGCTGGTCCTGGGGTGTGTTGCTATGAGCTTTTCCAGACGGTTTGTGGGTGACCCCTTGGTCCTTGCCCTGAGCAGTGGCTGCTCCTGTGTTTGAGGTCTCCAGCCTGCACAGCCTCACACGTGTGCTGTGTGTGTGCAGGCTGCCGTGGTGCTGCCAGGGCAAGGATGGGGCTGCCAGCAGTGCTGAGAGGGAGAGGAGGAGTGTTGGCTTGTGCTCGCAGCAGAGCTGACTCAGGGCTTTCTGCCCAGGGCTGGGTGCTGACTCAGCTGCTTTGCCTTTTACTGGCTTTCCCTGAAAACCAGAGGCATCTCCTGGGGCTCAGAGGCCATCATGGTGCAGCAGGAGTCAGCAGTAGTTGGTTTTGGGAGGGTCACGCCTTAACTGTTTTGGGGCAACAGCCAAGAAGTTCGGTAAGAGCCTCAGGGTTGCTCCTGGGTGTGTTTTGCTCTCCTGCTGGGGAGCACGTGCTGCCCATCCTGGGCTAACTCCTGGGGTGAGCGTGTGCTGCAGCAATGCTGCTTCTGCTGCTGTCCCCCCACTGCAGAGTGACTCAGGGCAGGGAGGCTCCTCCTCCAGCTGGCAGAGCCCCACTGGAGTGTTTTTTCATGGTGTTACTCATGCTTATGTCAGAACATACTGCCTGCTGTGGAGGAGGCTGGGTGAGGCTGTGATGAGCCTCTGGGTTGCAAAAAGCCCCACGGAGGTGTTGTCTCCTGCTGGCAGCGGGGCACGCTGGGATCTCAGGATCCCAGCACCCAAGACTTGGCTCTGCCTGCACGGCCGGTGGCCGGGTGGTTGTAAGTGCTGAGCTGGGCTGTGCAGAACAGCTCGTGCACATCACGAGGATCTGCCTGTATGTCCCATCTACCAGAGGGATCTCCACCCAGCTGACAGCAGTGCGTGGGTTGCTGGGAGAGGCTCCCTGCTCCCTCTCCACCGCAGCAGGTCACACCTCTGCGACCCACGGCAGCGCGTGGCGCCCGGGCAGTGACGTGTGCTGTGGCAGGGCGTGCAGAGGCAGTTCTCTCCCCCCCTGGCCCACGTCCTGCAGTGTTAGTGAGCTGGGGGTCAAAGGTGGGGATCCCCTTTGGGGCTGCTGCCTCTCATTTGGTCCCCAGAGAGGCTCCCTTCGGGATTTCCTACCCTGCAGTCTGGGCTGATGTGGGACCCTGCTCCAGCCAAGGGGATGCTGAACTCAGCAGCTTTGCTGCCAATTCCATGCTGTCCTGAAAGCTGGATGGCTCCTTCCAGCAGCTCCATGGGCTCCTCTCCATGTGGGAACCTGAAGCCATGAGGCTGAATCCTGCTTGGTCCTGACTGCTCCTGTGATAAACATGTTTATCCCACTTGAAATGAGCTGAGGGAGCTTTGGGCCAAGCTGGAAGGAGAGCCCTGCTGTCACAAACAGTGGTGAGGGCATTGTTGACTGTATGGAAACCTGCAGAAACTCCTCAGGAGAATGGCAGAGATGACGAAAGGGTGGGTGAGGTGCCATCCCTGCAGGTGGGGAGCTGGGACAGGTGCCCACCCAGGCACCCTGGTGGTTGTGGAGGGGTTGCCCCATCACCAACCGGTTCCTCCGGTTCCTTTGGGAAGCATAAGATTGAGTTGGAGTCAGACTGGTTTGTGCAGAGGCTTTATTTGCCTGGAGAGGGAAAAATAATAATAATTAAAAAAAGTCAGTTCAGTCACCTCAGCCCTGCATTGTGTTTTTAAAGGGAGGGCTGTGGGGGAGAAGGTCTTGGGCATCCCCCGCACTGCTCTTGTGCTGTCGCCGGGCTGGAGCCTGCCCTGGAGCTGAATTACTCTGTGGTTTTGGGAGAGGACAAATGGGGACTCGAGTGAGACACAAACAAACACATCTTTCACTGGGATCTGAAGGCGGCGGCTCCTGGAGCTGTGTCAGAGCCTCGCACGGAGCGTGTGTCGGTGGAGCTGACAGTGTGCTGCTGACACGGCCTGCCCCTGCATCCCTGGCCGATGGGAGGGGGAAATTCGGGCATGGGCATGTCTCAGGAACAGATTTCAGCATGGGTATGAAATCATTACACAGGGCTCGAGCTGCTGCTGATATAAACAGCAATAGCAATAGCCCAAACCCTGTGTAATGTTGGCTGGGGCAGCTAAGCCAAGCTTGCCTTGCCCTTGGGCTTTTTCCTTCTCACTATGCAGTGTTACCAATCTTCCTTGGGTTGTTCTTAATCTGCTTATTCCAGAGAAATCCTATCTGCCTATTACTCTGCCCCAAATGCAAAAAGACTTCGTGTCTTTCCGAGGGTGGAAAAAATGCTTTCAAAATCCCCTGCAAATGCTGCTGCCCTGCAACGTTTTTTTTTAATCCCCCAGGGGATGTTTTAATCTGAATTTTTGTCAGTGCTTGGGGAGGGGGGGTGTCACAGGGACATCCCAGCCTGAACGGTGGTGGAGCCTCAGGAGCTGGGCATGAATGGTGGATTTTGGACAAGGAAGACCTGGGCTGGTCAGCCTGGCTCAGGCACTGACTGACTTCATCCATGGTCGGTAGGGATGTGCCCCTGTCTGGGATCATCTGTTCAACCTCTGAAAGGAGACAAACTGCCTTCTCCTGACCCATGGGTGCGAATGCCTTCTTATGCCACGGGTGTAAGCACTGCAGGACTGGCTCCTGGGGGTCAGAGGGTCTAGTATGCGTATTCATCATGCTTCAAAGACCTTAAAAAGCAGCTAAACTTTGTCTTTTATTTCACTTAGCTTTTCCCCAGCGTTTCCAATGCCTTTCAGGAGGGATGAGCTCAGCCCTGAGCCAGGCCAGCTGTCTGCCCACCTTTGAGGGTTGTTTTGGCTCACTGCCTTATCTCTCTTGTGACACCACGTGCCCTTTCCTTCCCCCTTCGTGATGCAGGGCCCTCTCTGAGTAGGGAATGGGCCATGATATTAAGCAAGCCCTGTGTAAGCAGCCTGGTTTTGGGGAACTGCTGCAGAGGCAGCAGAAGTGAAGCTGGGTGGAAAAACCGCTCTGTGCTTGTTGTTGAACTTCCAAACCCCATGTAGCCTTAGCTCAGGATCCAAAATTAAACTATCGTTCCCCCCAAAGCCAAAGGTAGCAGAATGTCTGACACTTGGAAATATCAGGGGCCAAATTTTATGTGCTGTGGCACCTTTCACTGGCTGTAGGGACGGGCAGTGACTGCCAGGATCGATGGGCACTGTCTGCTCTCGCTCAGGCTGCACCTCTGGTTAGGGCAGCACTCCCTGCTGTTGACTCTTTCGTCTCCGTGTTTCCCTTCTTTCCGTGTCTGCAGACTGGGATTGCTCTGCCATGGGGACGAATGAGCACACCTGAGCTGATGTGCCCTGCCTGGGCTCCCCTTGGCTCCTCACCCAAAGGCTGTTGGGACTCCCTTTGACAATACGGCTGTTCTCGGCAGACAGGGTTAGGCTGGGGGTGAGCACAGTTTAATTTTTGCTTATCAGATTCCTGTGGGTCAGGAAACCTGATTCAAAAGCACTACAAGGGCAGCTCAGAGGGTCTGTGCTGTGCATCCCACAGCCTTCACACTGTGGACACCCTTCATGGTGGGGTGAGTACATCCCCGTCCCCACATCAGCTGTGTCCGCTCTTGATATGCCCTGTCTGGATCCTCCTGGACAGGCTGGGGAACTCTCTTGGTTTCCATGTGCTATGGAAAGAAAAAAAGGTGGAAAAATCCAGGCTGTCATTCAGAGATAAGTAACGGCACAAGTGGAGCATGGACAGAGAAGGGATGGACACACCACTGACCTGAGTGCTTTGCTCTCCACAACCAGCCCAACTGGCTGCTTCTCCGGGGGACACCAAGGATCAGCAGAGGGGTGCTGGTGGCCCCTGCTCTGATCTATCATGAGATGTGGGTCTGTTTAAACCCTGAGGATTAAAGCATGTGGCCTGTCCCTATAATCCCCAGGGTGCTGATGCTGTTGGTCGTCACGGGGAGCTGGAGAGGACAGGGCTGGGCTGGGGAGGAGCAGAACCCACAGCTCCTTTGTGCTGCCTGGGCTGGCAAGGCTGAGAATCACTCTATGGGGGTGTCTGATGGCAGTACCTTGCTGATATGAGGGTCAGCAAGTACCCAAGTGCTGCTTATCCACAGAATGGAGCCTGGGCTGCCCCCAGTTGGCCCTTGAGCAGGACAGACTTGCCCTGTTCAAATCCAATGGAAAATTTCCTGGGGTAAATCCTGCAGGTTGCAGGGTTGCTGTTGTTTAGATGGATGTGAGATAGTTCAGCCTGAGCCGAGTTCAGCCCTGGGCTCTGCAAGTTAAGGGCATACAAATGCTGCTGAAGAGTTAATGGGAAACAGAGTGTGGAGGAAAATAAAGAAAGACCTTTTGAGGTCTCAGCTGCTCAGGGTAATATTTGGGTTTGGTGACTCTCCGTATCTTAGAGATGGGAATGCAGCAAAGCTCTTTCAGGCCAGAGTATACATGGAGCCCGACAAGACTGTGGGCTAATATCAACAAACCTTTTGGAAAAGCAGATCCTGTCTGCTTCAGCAAAGCCGCAGTGCTATTTTTCTTTCAACAAATGTATTGAGACAATAATAATGCTGTGCAGATTGGTTGTCCCTGGCCTACATGATTTATTAGGAAACAGAAACAATTGTAGTTGCTGAAGAAAACCCAGCTTTGGACGTGGTGCTTTTTTTTTCCTTTTTCTTCTTTTTCTTTTCTTTTTTTTTTTTTTTTTTTCCCCTTGAATTCCTCATGAACTAAAAAAGGGCCACCTAGTCTGGTCCCAGGAGAGGGGTTGCCTCCCTGCTTGCACTTCTTACCAGACCACCAACCCTGGGCTTGCTGCTGAAATAATTCTGTGCTGGGGAGGAGAGGGGAGGGAAACTCTGCTAGGGGGAGACTGGAAGGAGGTGATACAGCCATGGAATAACATTGCCAGGCAGAGAAGCAGAGCAGGTCTGGAGGAGGAGACCTGCAATCTGTTTCTAGCCGTCGGTGACTCGGGGACAAGTTTCTTCCTGTCTCTGAGCCTCCCTTCCCCTCTATTTATCCTCTTTATTTAGTACTAGAGCCACCAAGAGCTGCTGGCTGTGTGAGTTGCACCAGGTCCTCAGCCCCATTTGTACCTGCAGGTGCAATGGAAGCACAGTCAGCAGTGGTGGCACATCACACTCTGGCATTGGTGGCATTGGCTCCTGCCCCTCAGCTCAAGCAGAGAGTGCCTTTGCTTCAGAAAGGTTTTATTCACTCTCATGACCAGTGATAGAACTTCAGGAAATGGCATAAAGCTGAGTCAGGGGAGGTTGAGGCTGGGTATCAGACAAAAGTTCTTCCCCCAGAGGCTGTTTGGCACTGACCAGGCTCCCCAGGGCAGTGGGCACAGCCCCAAGGCTGCCAGAGCTGCAGGAGTGTTTGGGCAATCCTCTCAGACACATGGTGGGATTGTTGGGGTGTCCTATGCAGGGCCAGGAACTCAATCCTGATTACAACTCAGGATATTGTGTTTGCCTCCTCAGTCAGCAGCACCCATGAGAAGGGGCAGGCAGGGCAGGCAGCTCCCACTGCCAGGACCTTTCCCCTCACCACTGAGGGGAGCTGCCTGGTTTACAGAGAGGAGCATCACACTGTTTCTGGTGGGTGCCCCAGGCAGCCATACCCTCCTTGTCCCCACTGTGCTGTTCCACACCTTCCCACCCGGCCTTTGCCTTGGTGGGGCAGACGAGCTCTTTGAAAGCCCTTTTTTGATCCCCCTTTTGATCCTGGGGATCACGGGTATTCTCCATCCAAGCGCAGCATCCCCAGGGCAGTGGGATGCAGCCTTTTTGTACTGAGAGGTTTCCTGACCTCCCAGGCCCCCTGGCAGCCACACAAAGCTCCAGGAGAGCTGCCAGGGGCCGTGTCCTCCCCCAGGCCCAGCCGTCCTGCGCGGTTATTGGTTATCGCTCAGGCCGCCTGCCCGGGGCGGGGGTGGATGGATGGCACTGGCCATGGAGCTGGAGGAGCTCACTGGCCTTGACGAGAGGCAGCTGGAGTACGAGGCTGTTCCTCCACCACGCTGCTGCTGATGAGCGAGGGTTCTGTTTGGGGAGCTGCTCACACCCATCCCAAACACTCCCTGGGGATGAAGGAGGGCTGACTCCAGCCAACCTCAGGCGGTCCCGCTTGCACCCACAGCCCTGCACATCAGCTTTGCTCTGCTTTCCAGAGAAAAACCCCATGGGTTTGGTTAATAAAGTCTAAGGGGCTCCCTTTTTGCTCACCAAAGTGTCTCTGAGTGCTTTTCTGAGGCAGCAGGACCAGGTGCTTTGGCAGTGAATGCCGACCAGGCGTCTGCGTGAGTAAGTGATATCATCAGGGTTTGCTTTGCCTTCAGAAATGACTAAACAGATTTTCTCTGGTTTCCAGTTGACCCCGTGGCTCCCTGTCGATAATGGGAGCAGGCTGTTTAGGTTTGAGTTAGTGCTGCCCTGACCAGCCCCAAATCAACCTCAAAAGCTGGAGATGTATTCAGCAGGTAGAGGGAGGGGGAAAAGCTGCATCCCCTGCACCCAGCCCTCACCAGTATTAAATCAGGGATTGCTGGGAGTCGTCTCTGATTCATTCTCCAGCTGAAACACAAATATTTCACATTTGTCTGAAAGGATTAAGTTATTCAAGCTCCTGCCCTTCTGGCTGAATGTTTTCCTCCAAGGGGTTAGTTAGTCTCAGCTCCCAATTTTAAAGAAAGACTGGGGGATTGGGGGCGATTTTCCGTTGTGATCTTTCTGTTTCGTGCCTGCAGTCAGCACAAAAAGGAATCAGTGCAAATTAGCTATATTTGATTATTGCAGGGGGCTAGAGGAGCCCTGGGTAATTGCTGCATTTGGTTCCTTTTCTTTTGGGTTTCACTGACATTTTGGATAGTAAATGAGCAGTTCCTTCCCCCTACAGATGTTTTCTGTTGGTCATAGTTGGGGAGAGACCATAGATGCTAAATCCATGTGCTTCATTTGTGGTTTTTCTGGGCCTGTTTAACTCAGAGTGGGGCACAGAGTGGCTTGGCTCTGGATGCTCCTGCCATTGGGGTGGGCGTCAGCGGGGGTCCCTTGGAGTGGCTCTGGGAGTGCAGCCTTTGCTCCCTCCCTCCCTGCTTGGACAAGAAAGGAGGTAGAGAAACAGTGCCAGGCCCTTCCCTCCCCACCCCGCTCCTGCCAGCCCAGCTGAAGCTCAGCCTGGCTGGACCAGCACAGAGGGCTCAGGCCAGAGCGGTCCGGGAGGAACAACTCGGATCGGCTGTAACCGATCACCCAGCTCGTTTTCACCCCCAACCTCCTCCTGGAGCACTGGAAAACTGCAGGCAGGGGGCCATGGCATTGAGGTGAAAAGCCCCACAGGTGCATGCTGTCCTCCCCCGCTGCTGGGCTCCTCTGGAGCTGGGAGTGGGTGGGAACAGGGCTGTGCCAGGGCTGCCCGTGCTCTCACTTCGCCTGCAAGAGTCAAACCTGCACATCTGCCATGGCCTTGAGCTCTGCTTCATCCCTGGATCAACGCTGTTAGACACCAGCCAAACCTGTGCTCCAGGATGAGGAAAGGGAAATTCAGCTCTCTGTGCTGGCTCTGGGGCAATTTGTCTCTTAATCTGGGCATACAGACATGTTTTGGAACGTCCCAGGATATTTCTGCGTTCCCAGGCTTTTCCTGGGCTTCTGCCACTGCCTCCACCAAGCATCAATGCTCAAGGACATAGACAAGGTCCAAGCATCACTTGCATTTTTGGGAGTAATGTTGTGTCAAAATTGCCTCCAGGTTTGTCTTGGCTCCCTGGAGAAGGTGCATTGTCTTCATTGGTCCTCTCTGAAGACCAGAAGTAAATGAAGCATAAAGGATCTCTGTATACGGTCTGGATTCTTCTGCACCAGGATACAAAGAAGGAGGAGAACCCACAAGATCTCAAGAACTTTAAATACTGGAATTTTATAATAAAGCCTAAATTTTACTGACCAATCTCCAGGTGTGACTCACTCTGCCTTTGCTCTGGACTGGTACACTTGGGATGGAAAGTCAGGCTATTGCAATGATGGGTTTGCCCAAACCCAGGAGCCCTCCCAGGCTGCTGCCACTCTCGGACATGTTTTTGAGAAGGCAGCAGCTTGCAGAGGCTCTAAGTCCCCAAATTCTGGGTGCTGCATAGCTTTGAGACCCTCAGCCAGACTGAGGGGGTTCTTATTCTCCAAAACATGGGGACACGAGGAGCCTTTGAAGCTCCCCTAGTCTGCCCAAGCCGCAGAGTGGGGTTGTGAACCTCGCCTGTCATTCTCTGTCAGAATGTTGCTTTTACAATTAAAACCCACGCAAACCCCCAGCCCTCGCTACCGCCTGTGTTACCCCAGTGAGATATCTGACATTTGAGACATAATGGGAAGTCAAAGAATGTGAGGAATCTGGTGACTCAACACAGAGTTTGTTATCCCAGCCCCACCGTTTAAGCCCATGTAATGTAAAATTGTTTTACGGCATGCGGCGCAGTTCTGTGGCTTAATTTATAAGCAAACAATAATTATTCAAATAGGGATTTTTTTTTCCTGGGCCTACATAAACTTGTTATCTGTTTGGCAGCGGGGGATGCTGTGAAGAAACCCACATTTACAATTTTTGAGTTGATGCTCTTTGCTTTTCCTGGAGCAGCTCAATGGTGCATTGACTACGAGGGCTCACAACTGAACTTGACCTGGGAGTGGCGTGGAGATAAGCCAAACGTTAAGAGAAAAGGAGCCCTTTGTGAGGAGATGCCAGTATATTAGGTCTCACTTTTAGGTCACACACTTGTTAGGGGTTCCTTCAAAGTGATGGATTCTTCTGCTAAAATTTAATGATGTCCGTTAAATCACAGGGTCATGAACTAGTGCATGTGCTGAAAATGGTTTGCCAAGGGACCATGAAGACAAGGCCTTGTGTCAGGAGACTTCCAAAGCAAATTGGATTTTCCACACAGCGATGGCTGCGTTTGAAGGTCTGTCAGTGGCCTGTAAAATTCTCTACCAGTGATAACAAGACAGAATTTCCAAGCACTGAAGCAATGCCATGAGCATTATAGAACAAATCACTCCCCTCTCAGGACATAATAGCTTCTTGATCATCAGTCAAAGAAAGAATTATCCTAACCAGCAAATGGGCTGGAGGAAGCTGTTCCTGCTCTGCCAGGAGATTAACCCAGAGCTCCTGGGTTAAATCTGCTGTGGAGAGCCTGGGGGTCCCTGAGACCCTCAGTGTGCAGCTGAGCAGTTGGGCAGGTGGATTTTAGGTTGGCATAGAAAGGGATGAAGCCACTAGAGGTCAAATTGTATTCCTGAGCAGCCCTATGGGGTCAGCCAGCCGTGCTGGTGTCCAGCTCCAGGACGGGCCCTGCTCAGGTGTGTCTGTGCTGAAGAAAAGTTGGGAAACACTGTTTCTCTCCCTGCCTTCACATAGTAGGGAAGTTCATCTTCCCCCTCTTTCCCATTCTGTTAGTTGGAATTGATTTTACAAGTAATCAAGCTAAGGAAAGCTCTTGGGAATGCAGCCTGAATTCCTACTGAATCTACAGAATACCTGGCTGCACTGTTGCTGCTGGTCTCAAGGCTGGTTTCCATCCAGTCTCTCACCAGTTTGGCTAAAGCTGTTTGGAGGCAAACTGCCCCTGTGCTGCCAGTGCTCTGTACTTCCCTGTGCTCTCCTGAGCTGCAGTTTGTGTTGCCACCTCTGAAAGCAGAGGGAAGTCAAGCCCACATATTTGTCTGGCCCTGACTTTTCAGCTGAGATCTCCACCCCAAAGAGGGGCAGTTCCTGATTTCTCACCAAGGGAAGCTGCAGGCAGACAAACAAATATCAGAGCATTTAGATAAATGAATGGCAGATCTCTTGTTCCCACGTTAGGTTTAGGAAAGGCAGGACCTCTCTCCTGGGCAGCCACGCGGGCACTGCTGTTCTCAGACCAGGAGCAGGGGACGTGTCGGTCACACACACACGCTGACCACTGGCTTCTGCAGCCTGAGCCTGGATTCGGTGATGGAGGAGGCAGCTCTGGTTCCACCCAGTCTCTGAAGGATTTGATGTATTGTACTGCCAAAAGAAAACAGCATAAATCACCCCTGAGCGTGGAGCTGTCTGGCGCCATTGGAGGGAGAGTGCAGTGAGGGTGGGGCAAGAGGACACGGGGGTGATCTCTGCCTCAGGCTGGGGGGTACGAAAATCCCCTCCGAGCTGCCTCCAGCCCAGTAAAGCTTGGGAGGTGGGTGGCTCTGTCATGGCCATGCCAAGTGACTTCTTGGAAGAGAGGGTGCCTGGGGACCGCTGCTGGGGTGATGCTGCACGGAGCCCAGGATGGCCTAGGGCTTTATCCTGCTTCCAGTGAGATGTGTGTGCATGTTTATGAAATCTAACTCCCTGGGTGATGTCATGACACGATGAGAAACTGGGTAATAAATTAAATAAAAAAAAAAATAGACCCCACTGTGGGTCAGATGATGGCAATAAATTCAGATAACAGCTCATCAGTGCCTCTTTCCTTGTTCTTGTATGTGTATGCATTTTTATTTCCAGTTGGGAGAAGAGCTGGTGAGAAGCAGCTGGTTTTTATTTGTTCTCCATCCACATCTGATTAGATAGTCCTCCTTTTGCCCACTGAGACGTGCTTGGGAACTCTCCCAGCCCCTCTGCTCACTCATTTTCTGGGGCATCAAGGATTTTGGGACTGTTGGAGCTTTGTTTACAAGCTGACAGCATTGCAGATGTACAAAGAGATCCTTCATGATCGTGGGGCTCAGGTCCCACCGGGCCAGAGGGCACGGCCAGGCCCTGCAGTGGGGCTGTCTGTGAGGTGCTGCGGGTTTGGGCCTGGGAAGGCAGCACTGGGGATGTGTTTCTCTCCCTGACTTTAGGCTATTAATTTGTTTTTAGGCAGTTCTGGGGCTCTGCAGCCCAGGAGGAAGGCAGTTACCCTCCAAGCTCTGTGTATGTGTTCACTACCAAGGCTGATGGGGAGGGGGTTATGCAGCAAGGAGGAAAGTGGATTATTGTGGTTTTGGACCAGGGGGAGAGGAGAACCTAATGGTTACATGGGTGGTGTGGGAGGGGGGCAGAAACCAAGGTGAAGGAAAGAGCATGTGCACCCCTGATTGTATGGCTTACTAAAAGTAATGGGAAAAAGGAGAACCTCTGGCTTGTTCAAGCCAGTATGGAAACCCCCATCAGCTCCACTGAACTTCAAATCAAACCTTTCCAGGCCAAGCCCATAAGGTTTTTTCACATCGTGCTACTGGAGGACTCTTCCAGGAGAGCATTTTGCAGGCAGTTGTCTTCTTTCAGGAGACACTTATGAGTGTTTTGCTCAGGGCAAGAAGACTGTTCCGGTCCTGTCCTGCCTCTGCCTTCCCTTCCCCTTGCTACACAACTGGTTGGCAAGATTTAGATGTCTGGTCCTTCTCTTACCCTTAGTGCAGACACAAATCACCAGCAAGGGTGGCTGTTCATGGATAGATGAGCTCCTCGCTGAAACAAAACTTTGAGCTGGAGGCTTCTCTGGTCAGCAGCCCTCCTTGAGCACGAGGGAGAGGACAGGCAATCTTATCTGAGCCTGAGAACGTTTACTCTTTCCCTTTGCTGGGTGGGAAGGGGATCTCCCCTGGCAAGTCTGAAGCCGTGGTGTCGATCTCCCGGTGCTGTGCCCGGGCAAGTCCCTGCCGTGTGCTGAGCAGGGAAGGCGCAGCTCACGGAGCCCTCACCTGTCAATCCATGGGCTGAGGGGCTCTGTGGCTCTGCCTCAGGTCCCCAAGTGAATTTCTGGTTCACTCCTGCCAGTGGGGATTGCAGAGCTCCCGCAGCCAGCGTTCCTGGAGAAGAGGGAGGGGATGTGACCCTCCTGTATGTCAAATGCAAACATGGAAATAATAAGGTGGGAAACGTTCTTGAACTCATCCCAGAGACAAGTTTTCTTCGGGTCAGCTCAAATTCCTGGCAAAAACTCACGGCTGATTTTATTCCAAGGTTGTTTCCCCATTCCCTTTAATCCATGCAGCTTGCATGCTGAAAGCCACAGAGAGAATTCAACCCCCTGCAAGGGGTCAGCCGGTGTCCGTGTGCCCCTCGGAGGTGTGCTGAGCCCCGGGGGTTTCCACACCGAGGGGAGGGGGAGAGGGATTTTCCCTGCCCAGGTGCTGGGGATGACACAGAACTTGGCCCACGCTGCTGCTGCTCTGGCCTGCAGTGACCGTGCTGGTGCAAAACCTCCATCTGACTCTGTATCAACAAGTTTGGTTTCGAAAAGAGGGAATAACTTGTTTTATTTCAGCAAAGCTCTGTGAGACAGGGAGGTTTCCGGGTAGGATCTGCAACGCTCGGGTTCAGGTATCAGTTGCATAATTTCCTGTGTTATTTCAACACTCTTGTCTTTTTCCTTTTTTTTTTTTTTTTTTTTTTTTTTAATGAGCTTCTTTGCATACTGGATAAGTCTTATATAAGCATATGCCGGGTTGGAAATTTTTTTTTTCAAGTATTTTTTTTGGCAGGGAACTCCTGGCACATGATACAGCACTCAGAGCCATCAACCGTAGCTGTGATACAGATGTTCATTGCCTGAATAATCTTTCTCATATCAAGCAATTACCCTGAGCCAATTTTCGTTATTTTAAGCACCTTGTTGTGGGAATGGAGCTGTAAATGCATGAATTACTGAGTTCCCAATACCTGTTTACAGTAAACAAACAAAAAAATTCAGCAGAGGGCACCAGTGAAAATCAAACATGAGGGGTGTTTTTGATAAGAAAGGAGAGCCACTAACTGAGAGTTTAAAAAAAAAACCAACTCCCTCTCAAAAGATACACTGGAGGAGTGCCAATAGCTGCGTGAAGACTAAATAAAACCAGGTAAGTTTCCTGCCATTGTGGAGTATCAAATGTGATTTCTATTTGTGATGGACGTGCCATTTCTGCCAAGATCATCTGCAGGTTTTCATTTTAGGACTTATTATTTTTGTTGGCCTAATACAGAGCTCCAGCCCAGAGTGCTAAAAGGGAATGTTGCAGCAATGACATTCTCAGCAGATGAGGAAAAACGCTCTTTTCAGAATGACAGACTTTTCTATCAGTAGAGTAAGTCTTAGGATTGCTTTGAATGCAAAGTAAATGGGAAAATCTGCTGCGAAGTGATGCATTAGCACTGATCCTCACTGCACAGCCACCAGGTAACATCCTTCCCAGTTAAGAGTCTGGCTCAGTCCAAGGGTTTCATTCAAAAACTAGGTGTGAACCGGAGATGTAGATCGGGCTTTGTGCTTCTGAAGCAATACAGGGAGGCTGGCAAGCTGCCCTCCCACAAAAACAAACAGTCAGAGAGGCTTTCTCTCCCTCCCAGAGTGGTGTGCAGGGTGGAGCAGAGCTGGACAGGCCCTCCTGCAGCCTCAGGGTGTCGGGACAGGGGGACCTGCCCCAGTCTCCCTTAGCACAGGAGCTGAGCTGCCCATTTTATTCTCCTCCCGCTCAGGAGCCTCAGGAGCTCAGTGCAGTCACACTCTGAGGCCCTGTGACGTGGGGACATGCCCACGGGGCACGTTCAGGGTCACCAGCCCAGTTGTGAAGTTCATGCTCAGTGAGCATCACGTGTGCAGAGCATTTGGGAGCAGCCCTTTGCTGTGGCTTGGAGCGCACCGAGTTTGCTTGAGTCAATGCTCAGGGGCTTGCCTGGAGAGAGGCCTGAAGGGGATCCACTTACAGGAATAACAGGAATATGCAGGAAAAATAGTTAATGCTAATGATGTTCTGAAAGGGGTATTGAACTTGCTGCTTCAGGGCTAAGCAATCTGTGGCTCTAAGAGGCCAGAGTTAAATATAACTTGCTGCAAAATGAGTCCAGAACTGCTACTGGATCAGGTGGTGGGAGCTCTGAGACATAATGCTCTCCTGGAATCATGGATTTGGCGTTTTTCAGGCTTTTGCAGATGGACTGGAGCTGATTCTGAGCAGCAGTTGTTTACTTATAAAAATGTCACATAACTGAATCACAACTTTCTTGTAAGAGATCTTTTACAACAGAGGGCTTACAGAAGGGCAGCCTCCTGCAAAATCCATACCCATTTTGGAAAAATTGCGGGCATCTACATGCTCTGTGCCTCCTGCTTGGGGTGTGAATTTCTCCTCTAATCAAATCAGTCATTAAAATCTTGTTTGGGTGCCGATAGACTAGAAAAGAAAGAGAGGGAGGGAAGTACAGATATGACAACCCATCATGGTCCTTCCAGCTTTCCAGCTGCTTCCTCTTACCGTGGAGTGGCCACAGCAAAGCAGCTACTGGATACACTGGGGCAGTGGTTTTGGGCTGGGACGAAAATGAATGTTGGGAGCACTTGTTATTGGATCCTGTGCCTCACAGTGCACGTCAGGCACCTGAGCCAGACCTGGGCATGTTCCCAGTGGTGTGACCTGAGATGTTGGGGTCCAGCCTGTGCCTCGGGAGCAGGGCCCTGAGGGGTGTGGTGTGTGAAGGTGCCTCACTCGGTGGGAGCACCGGGGGCTTTGCCTTGTCTCTGCGGAGCACAAGACACGAATGTTTCCTGAACCTTCTCATCCTGTCACAGGGATTTTTCCTGAGGCCAAGGTCATCCCACACGGACGTGACACTGCCACTGACATCCTGCTGGGCAGTTTCTTTCCCTCAAAAGCCAAATTTCCTGCCAGGTCCATGCCCACATGCTGTTTTTTGGCTCCAGCAGAAGGAGCTCTGACCAACCCATTCCGTCTGCTCGCCACGTCCGCCTTCTGGGAGTCACTACCTCTGATCCAACTAACTTGTTCCATTTTTCCCTGACCCAGTGCCTGGTGGGACAAGGGGAAAGGGATCATCCCAGAAGAGCCACGGTTGCAGAAGGGGCTGACTCTGTGCTTTCTACCTACCCCTGCACAGCTGGCTCCTCAGCATCCTCCCAGCAGCCCCTTGCTGGGCCCCAGATCAAGAGGGATTATTTAGGTATTCTGAAGTTATTCGATTGTTTCTGGAGTAGCTGAGTTTGAGCTGGGATTTTGCAGGGATTTTGCAAGAGCCTCTGTAATGGACAGAAGTTGTTCACTGCTCAGAAATTCTCCAGTGGTCCAGGGAACGTTCTTCTGTCAACTGTTGTTGATGGTGTTGATTAACAGCACCTCTTCCCTTTGACAGATCGTGCTACTCTGTTCCAGAACTTCCATTTACAGGAGTCTCTGGCAGCCTGCTGCTTCCCAGATAGAAAATCCAACAAGCAGTCTGTTCCTTCTCCTCACCAGATTCAGAATGTCATTTCTTTAGAGCCAGGATCTGTTGCTCAACCCGGGTGTAAGTTTGTAGATTTCTTTCTCCAGTTCTTCACCAAACCATTCTTTTCTGCACTTTTTTTGGGAGGAGTGCAAAGGTTCACCATGCTTTTTTCCTAAAGAGATGGTAAGGAATATGCACATGTGGGTCTGATGGGTCTGATTTTGATTTTTGTTTTCCATTTCCCTTGGAAGAAAAGAACAATGAGGAAGGCTCAAAGCCAGGGGCAGGCGCAAAGCAAGCTGGGCCTTCTGGAAGCCAAAGGTAAAACATGCATAGCCCTCCCTCAGAGGAAGTAGAATTAATTTCAGGAAAGAAATGAATGAATGCAGAGCAAGGATGAATTTGGTTTCCTGTGCCACAGGAATGCAAGAAATTCTGCAGCAAAAGAAAGCCAGACAATGCAAACCTCACATAAATCTGGGGAGACATTTAACCCAAAGTACTCGCTGACCTTCACTGATGCTTCTCTTCATCTCACCAGTATTTTATTCTTCTTAAACTCAGCCCCACCACTGGCAAACCTTCAGAGAAGTCAGTTCTTGCACAAACAGGAAAGCAGACTCCCTTCCCACTAATTTACGTGGTGTTTCCAGTCCATGGCCAGAGGACACAGGGCAGGGAGGTGTGTTTGCCTCCAGGACCAGGTTTGATGATGGTCTGGAAGAGATTAATTTCCCAGGTGGGCAGATCTAGCCCTTCCTGTGTGTCAAATTCAGAGCCAGAGCAGGGATGAATTCGAAAATTCATCTGGTTGTCCTGTGGAGAACTGATTTATGGTCCTGAGGGTCTCGCCCCACACCACACACCCAGCAGTGTCTGAGGATTGGACCCTTTCCCTGATCCCCCTGGACTGTATTTCTCAGAGACTGTCTGGGATTTAACTCAGTCCCATTTCAATTTAATGGAGTTAAACACAATGATATCAAACACAACGGTATCTGGGACCATCCACCCCGAATCTCCTCCCTCTGCCCTGACAGCCACAGCTTCAGCAGCAGCATCTGAGATCCTCCAAGCACCTGGACCTGGAGGATCACCACTGCCTTTGATCTTGTCTTGGCCAGCCCAGATGTAAATTGGCAGTGGCCACATCAGAGGCAGGAGGGAAAGGTTTCACTTCTGCAGGTTGGACAAGCGGGACAAGAAGATGATTTTAGGCAAATAAGCAGCTCTTGGGGATGGTGGGAGGACAAAGGCTGGAAGGGGTTGATAGGGACTGAGGTGGGATGGCAGTGAAGGTGAGAGTGATCAGGGGGATCCTTTCCAAGAGCAGTTGAAGTGTTTTAGATGCTTCTACAGCACTTTACCAAACAGGGACAAAAAGGAGAAGAAGCAAAAAGGAGCATCTGCTGCCCTCCCACAGCCAAGCTGGAAAACTGGGCAAGCTGGACTATCTTGGAGGTTGTTTTTTTACCTAAAGCCTGGATAGTTAGACTGTGCAATCCCACTTCTATGGTGAGGCAGAAACCAGAGCTCATGAATCAGAGCTCATGTGCTGGAAAAGCTGAGAAAGGAACCAGTAGTGCAGCCTTGTTAGGCTGAGGTGAGTTAAGTGGTGAAGAGGGCCCAGCACAGGAGCTGGGTCTGGCTGTCAGAGGACACCCTGCAGGGCCTGGGGTAGGGGGGCTGCACTCCAGAGCAGGGCAGAGCATGTGCTAACAGGGTTAGACCTTTCTAGTGTGGCTGACCTTGACCAGTTCAGTGAGAGTAAGCACTGGAAATACAACAAAGAATTGGTCCTGATGGACCAGAAAAGCCTTTGGACACGTTTTTTCCATGAACCCATTATAACCCACAGTACATCTCCCAGGTGTAGGGCTTGCAGATACATTATTCCTTTAATAAAGGCAGATGGACACAAGGAATGTGTCTGATTAATCTTTGTCTTGTACAACCTGCAAAGAATGAGATGGAAAAACGCTCAGCTGGTGTTCTGGGCCAGGAGATTTTCTCCACGTGGATCTGGTGCACACACCCAGCCCTGACACGCTTCCAAGAATCCCTGTCTGAGTCCTGCAATAACACTCAGACCGCTCGGTGCCGGGAGAGGCCGACTGAAGGCCCAGCACACGCGGCCTGTGCTGTTCACATTGCCAGGTCCTGAATCATTTCCTCCACTCCTGTAGCCATCTCTCCCCATCTGGGTTTGGGCCTGTCCAGCTCTCTGATCCCTGCACTTCCTGAGCTGTGCAGCCTTTGGGTGCTGCCCTGGCTGTGCTGCTGTGGTGCAGATGAGTCCCTGGTGGGCTGCCAGCAGAGCATCCCTTGGCACTGCGGTTTGGGAGGAGTCTGCTGCTGTGCTGGGATCCCTTGGGGCAGGGGAGGTGGAGGTGTCCAGAGGGCCATCATGCACAATCCCTTCTGGGAGGAGAACAGGCAGAAATGTCTTTCCCCAGTGCTGGGTTTATGCCAGGGTGACCCTCCAGTGGTGTGTAGGATCTCCCTGGCCCTGGGACACCCCCTCCCACTGCTCCCGGTGGCATGAGCTGGACACAGCTCTGGGCTCAGAGACGGATGGGAGGGACAAAGGTGGGAGAAGGTGAATCCCTCAGCAAGGGGAGAGTGTTGGTCTGGCCCAGGAGAGGGGGTTGCCCCCAACCCTTGCATGGCTGGCAATGTTCTTGCTGCTGGAATACAGACTGTGAGTGACTTGGGCCAGGATTTATCTGCTTCCTTCCAAGTCCTTTCCTCTGCTCACACCCCTGAGAGCTGTGAGGGCAGTGCATGCACACATCCTGCAGACCCAAAAATACTCTTGCTGATGCCTGGAGGAAGAACTATCTTCTACAATTGATCAGCTGCCAGAAATCCTCTTCAGCTTCTCTGGCCTCTCTCCGTGTGGCCCAGCATCCTGGATGTATTTGGGAGCTATTGCACCTCGGTCCTCACCAGACAGAAACAATCAGACCTTTGAGAATTGAGGTATCTGAGGAGCCAACCTGTCCTTGATTGAGAAGAAAATGTTTGCACGGGGGAAAGTGAAAACAGCAAACAAAAAGGTGAAAGTACAGATTTCGGGGAAGTCTGTCATTAACACCTCGGGGTAGCCCAGCAGTAATTAAGAGTGGCACAGCCACACTGCTGCGATAGAGGTGAAAAACAGGTTGAGAAGGGGAAACTGAAACACACACTGGCTCCTTGAAACCATTATGTGGCATGTGTGGGGCAGGAGGTGCCCGTTCCTGCCTGGCAGGACCTGCAAGGCTGGGCTTATCACCCAGAGCAGCCACAGCACCCCCAGTCCCCGGGCCAAGAGCTGTTTTGGCTTGGCCAAAACAAATGGCAGCTTCCCCTCTCTCTGCAAGTTTTAAAACATAGGTTGTCATGTGGAGGAAATTGTGCACGACGATGATGAATGGTTGTGAAATCCCATTTGCCAGAAGTATTTCTGGATTCTGCAATTGAGTCGCAAATTATGGAACATCAAATGCGGCCTTTACGGGGAGGATAAACCCAACCTTCCCGCTGCTGCGCCGGGGGACGTGTATGACTACACCGCTCTTTTCCTTCGCCCGCCTCGCTCCACCCAGAGGTTTTTAGCCGCGGGGCATTTCCAGGAGCCACGGTTCAGGCTGCGGGGTGAGCTGCGGTTCAGGCTGCGGGGTGAGTGCGGCAGAGCAGCCGTGCCAGCCCCACCTGCGGCCCCGCTCCCGCCGCGCTGCTTCGGGCCGAGCCAAGCGCAGCGCTGGAAACGCGGCCTGGTTCGGCAGGGGCCGCGCTGGAGGCGCTGCAGCAGCACAGCGACTGCAGGGGAATGCTCCCTGCGAGAAGAGAACCCAGCGGAGTTTGTTAAAGCAATCAGTACGTGTCATAATGTTTATTTAACTGAGAGCAGGGGCGATGGAAAAGCAGCGCAGCTGTGGAGGAGCCCAGGAGTGCTAAGGAGAGGGATGGGGAGCGTAGATTTAGTAGCTGTCTTCCCTTGAAAAAGAAAACAAGCTGTGCTATCAGGCAATCGATGGGGCAGATAGTGGGAGAGCACACAAGGTAGCTGCTGACTGCTGGCTCTTCTGTAGGGGTGAGGTCAGAGTTTTATTATCTGAAGTTCACTTTCAGGTTAACAGCTTTGAGGATGTGGTTGCAACTCTAAAGGGAACAAATTTTAACTCTTTTCTAAACATAAGCTATTTGTGTTTGAAGGCAGATAAGCTTTCTGGCTGTGCTATTTGCCAGTGGCAGAAAGAAAGACTGGAGCAGCAGAGTGATGCTTGAGTTCCTCCTGCAAATAAAAGGGAGAACTTGACACCGCAGAGTCAACGTGGGGCCAAATTCTGATTTAGCCCATTTCCTGGGGAGCTCTTGAAAAGAGCAGCTCTGGTGTGACTCCTTCTGCAGGAGGCCAGAGCAGGGCAGAAACAGGACTCTTGGTAATTCATACAGCAGTAGATGAAATCAAATACTCGGCCCAGTGCTCTGGCAGGAGGATCTGTGAGGCTGCAGAGCAGTGCCAGGGGATCTGGGAAACTCACTGGGCTTGCTGTAAGGGATAGACTTCCCCTTCTCTGCTCCCTGTGGAAAAAAAACCAAAAAACAAACCAAAAGATTTTGCTCCATTTTTTGCACAGAAATTAAAATTGCTTTTGGTCAAAATCAGGAATTATGTGGGTTTTGGGAAGTTTGCTTTTCTTACAAAAACTTAAGTCTGTTTTGGGAAGCACAAGTCTTTCCTTCACTCTGGAAATTGCATTTTAATTGAAGGCAACGTTTTCTGTCAATAAGGGGAAAGTATTGCCTCAGTTGTTCTTGGGCCATCTGACACTTCATCAGCCAAAGTACTTGCAGTGTGCTGAGCAGCACCAGGGCTGTGCTGGCCGCCCAGGCACGAGCCATCCTCTTCCCCACCCGGTTCTGAGTCCCTGTGTGGGGATGGAGCCTTGTAGAGCCCTCCCGTCTCAGACACAGGACAGTGGCTGCTCCAAACCTCCTCTGCTCCTTCCTCAAAACATACAGCCCCTGTGAGAGCCACCACTCAGCTCTGCCTTCCCAGGGGAGCTGGCACCGACGTGTTTCCTCCAGGGATCTGCTGGAGCAGCTCTGTAAGTGCTCGTTGCTTCCCCCCACCCCCCCTCCCTGCTGGCTCTCTTACCGCTATCTCTGTAACAAACTCCAGGCTTCCCGGTCACCCTGCAGGAAAAAAACCATAAAGCCCATTTCAGAGCCCAAATTGCCCATAATTTACATGCCTCTCCTCACTTTGAAACGCAAGACGGCTGATGATAACATCGGGAGTGACAGAAGTGGTATCTGTTGCTAATTACAAGCTGACATTATGGTCAGGCTGAGCTATGGGCCCCATCAAAAGCTTATTCAAAGTTGCTTTTCTCCCACTTCAAACACAAGCTGGACACAATGCCAGGCATTTTCCACCTTCAGAAGGAGCAATCCCTCTGAACTGGCCTGGCAGCTCGTTCCTCAAGAGAAAAACTGCTCAAAGAAGCAGCAGAGGTTGCGACAGCCTGGTCTTCACATGGATGGAGCTGACCCTTTAATGGTGAAATCTGTTCATCTTTCATGGAGAAAAACAATGGACATTTTGATTTCCAAACCACCTTCTCCCTCCAAGGTTCTTCCAAGCTGTCCCAAGGGCCCACCTGGGAACGGTCACCGTAGTCAGCTGGTCAGGTGAGGCATGAAAAGTTTGCAGTGGGGAGCTCAGGCTGCTCCACTTGGAGCTGTACACTGAGAGAGCTGCTGCCACGGTGCATGCCCCAGAGTGCCAAGCAGGGAGCTCTGGCCTGTCACTTTTCCCAGGTAAAAAGTGATAGAACGAGAGAAAGTGGCCTCAAATTGCATCAGGGGAAGTTTAGATTTGATGTTAGGAAAAAATATTAATGGAAAGAGCTGCCAAGCACTGGAAGAGGCTGCTGAGGGCAGTGGTGGAGTCACCATCCCTGGGGGGATTTAAAAGATGTGTAGATGTGGCACCAGGGGACAGGGGTTAGTGGTGGGCTTGGCAGTGCTGGGTTAATGGTTGCACTTGATGATCTTAGGGGTCATTTCCAACCTAAATGATTCTATGATTCCTGTGCCCTGTGGGACCTCTGGCAAATCCCGTTAAAAGCGGTGATTAAAATCCCATTAAATCTTCCCGCTGTGCTTTCCGGGCTTTGCCACAGCCCAAACTGAATTCCTTCTTTCATCCTAAGGACAAACACTCAATTGTCCCAGGGAGTCATGTCTCTGGTATAACCTTCCATGTTTTCCTGCAGCCACTGGCCATGGCTGGACGCTGCTGTGTAGGCAGCAAAACGCATCCTGACCACATTTTCACAGTGGAGCTCCCTGGAGCTCCCTTGGGACCTTTCTCCATTATCTACTGTGGAAAAATGTCTTCACCCCCAGACTATGAAAAGGCTTAGGAGACACAGCAGTCCATGAGCAAACAGATCCTGCACTGCAAGCCTGGTTCTTGTAAGAGCTAAAAGAGTTTCCAACCAAAATGTTCCACTGCCCCAAGTACACAATGAGGAGCAGGAGCAACACAGAGAGTTCTCTGCACCTTCCCTGGAGGGGGTTAAATAAAACTCCTTGTAGAGAGATTGTTGGTCTGACTTTTAATGCATTCATTCTATTTCTTAGGTTCCTTGAAAACAAACTCCTTGGAGCATATCTCAGTGCCACCCCCAGCCCCCAAGCCTGCCTGGTGGCATCCCACAAAGGGGGTGTCCTCCAGCATTGAGTGTCACACCTCAGTGGTTTGAACTCTGCCAGTCAGTGAAATTTATGAAGTTTTTGCTGCCCCAGTGCCCTATAAGGATCAAACAGACCTCTGGCACCTCCTCAGAAAGGTGCCACACAGGCTGGCAAAGATGGTTGCGTCAGGGATTTGGATGCCAAAGCTTAAAGCCTGGCACAGGCCGTGCTGTTAAATTTAAAGGTGGGAAAGAGCTCTTGTTTTCTGGTGGTGGAGAGGAGCTCATCGATGCAAACCTCCAGAGGTGCTGGTCTGCAATCCTGGCAAACAGGGCTTGCCATCGCAGCAGAGAGAGGCCTGGCAGGGTGGGTCTCTGCAAGTGCCAAACACTCCTGGGGGCCTTTTCCAGTTGCAGGGGAGTCACTCGACAAGCCCCAGGCAGATCTGTTGTGACATTTGCTTGGTTTATGCAACCCACAGTTCATGGCTCCTTGGCAGCTGCTCTGTGTGGATAAACCTTGCCCTTCCAGAGGCACAGGGATAGCACTGGCTGCACTGGGTTTGGCTGGCACAAGTCACACATTAGCTCTTTATCTCCTCAAACTCAGACATTGGTGGCTCCGGTGAACTCCACCCCGGGAGCTTTTGCCAGGACAGTAATGGCAGTCGGGGTGTGGAGCCTTGGATTTCTTTGGTGGCATTTCCAGACAGACCAAGAGCTCTGACAGACAGCTCATTGCAGATGCTGAAGCCTTTGCTTTCCTTGGGGACCCCTGCAGCAGGATTTGTGCCCCTTGGCTGCCCCTCACCTCCAGCACTCAGCAAGGAGGGTGGCTGGCACAGCAGTGCCCAGTGTGAGCAGCAGCAGCTCAGGGGCGAGCACAAACCCCTCCAGCTTTGGGGGAAATGCCTCCAGGTTGTGGGGCAGTAACACAGAGTCTGTGTCTTTGTGCTTTCAGTTGTTGCAGCTGTTGAGTTGGTATAAATGAGCAGGAGCTGAAATGGTCCAGCTGAATTGTCCCTGAGACCTTTGCTAGAGGAGTCAGTTTAGTTTGCTGACCTAGTGCCAGTTGTAGGTAGGACTGGCCAGCTCTTTCTGGAGCAAATTTCACCCAAGCTGATCACCGTGGTCCTGCCGTGCAGCTGTTGCTCTGCATCATCTCTGATGTGGTGAGAAGGTGCTGCTGTTCAGGGCAGGTGGGAGTGAGGTGGGAGCCCACTCCTCTCCTTCAGGTCTGTAAAATTAATTAAGACACCTCATCTGCAAGTTCTTCCCTGCTGCCTCAGTGTGAGGAGGTGTGCTGGTGAGTGCCTGGGAGCTTTGTGTCTAGGGTGGTCCAGCCTGGGACCTGGCAGGGTCCTGCCGTGCTGGGGGTGTTTGGAGGGTGGTGAGTCCATGGCTTGGGGTGAGAAAAGCTGGTAGAATTTTCAGAGGAGAACTAGTAGAGCAGAGATTTAATGGGAGTAACCAAATGTACTTGGCTTGAGAACAGCCAGGCCTGGGGCTGCCTTCTTCCAGGGTGCTGGTTTTCAGAGGTGCAGTTTCATGCCTGTGAGAGCTGCCTGTGTGGGCAGGGTTAGAGCTATGCTGGGGGTGAAACCCTGGAATAGCTTCCCTTTGCCTGTGGGCTTGTTTCCCCCGAAGCTGTGGGATAAAAGGGAAAATCCAGGCAGAAAAGAATAAGTAGTTGAGTGCTTTGTTTTTGTTTTTATGTTTTGTTTACTTGCTGCTTGAACTTGTGACTTGCCAAGTACTGAACCCCCTGAGATTTTCCTAGAATGTGGCCAGTGTGAAGCAGCTCTTGCTGTCCTGTCATTCCTTACCCAGGGCCCTGCTGTGGGTAATGGGAAGAGGCAGGAGCAGGAAATAAAAGTTCATGGTCTTACCTGACTTAGGGCTGGAGGGGAAGAACGTGGGTTCTGCCCCCTTTGCAAGGCAGCAGCTGCCCTTTGCTGGCTTTATGGAAGTGTTTGTCCACATGTACTACAGACCAAAGCAAATCCCAGAGGCTTGGAGGCTTACAGTCACCCCTGTGAGAAAGAAAGCAGAAGAGATGAGTGTTTGCTCTCTCCTGGGTGATCTCGGGGAGCAAATCCTTTTTTCTGCCTCTAAAGAGTTTTTTTAGGATGTACCAAACTTGTGTTCCCTCTGTTCCTTTTGGGAAACCAGTGCTGACCCGAGGCACTTGCAACAGAGATTTTGAGTGTCCATAGAAGGGCAATGAAAATGGTGAAGGCTCTGGAGAAAAAGTCCTGAGAGGAGACTGAGGGAGCTGGGGTTGTTTTTTCTGGAGGATAGGAGGCTTACCTGAAAGGAGGTTGTAAGGAGGTGTGAACTGGGGTCTTCTCTCAGGTAGCAAGGAATAAGACAAGAAGAAACAGCCTCCGGTTGCTCCAGGGAAAGTTTAGATTGAGTATAAGGGAAAATATCTTCATGGAAAGGGCTGCCAGCTTTGGAACAGGCTGCCCAGGGAAGTGGTGCAGTTCCCACTCCTGGAGGAGTGTAAGACAGTAGGTTTGGCACTGGGGATATGGCTCAGTGCTGAGTTAGTGGCTGGACTCTGTGATCTTAAGGGTCTTTTCTGCTCTAAATGGTTCTGTAATTCTAAAGGGAAAGACTAATGGACAAGTTTGCTGTCCTGGGATTTGGCAGCTCCCTCCACAAAGCACCCACCTGTATGGGGGGAAAACGGGGATGTTTTGGGTTGACCTGAACAGCTCATAATGAGTGCTCAGTGCTCAGCACCACAGTGGGAGTGGAACAGCTGGGACTGGTGGGTGCTCAGGGAAAACCCCTGGCACAGGGATGTACCTGGCTGGAGCGCTGGCTGCTCCCTGTCACACATCTCCTGGGGTGGCCACAAGCTCCCAGGGAGCTCTGGCTGTGCCAGTCCCTTGGTCTTGCTTGGCTCTGCCCTTGGCCTGGCAGGAGTGCTCTGGTGCAGCTCTCTGCACGGCATTCCTCTCTGTGAGCATTCCCCCTCAGCCAGCAGCACACGCTGGTGCACACACGGGTGTGTTCCTGCTCTGCCTGCAGCGCTGCTGGAAGCTCAGCACGGGCTGCAGAGCCCTGGGATGGGCCACACTCTGCTCAGGGAGGGCTGGCCCAGGCTTGAGCTAATTCTGCAGCAGTGCAGAGATGCAACACCTTGGCAAGAGGAGAGGTGTCAAACTGTAAAACCCCGTGACTGACTGAGGGCTGCAGCAGAAGCTGCTGCTCTGCCCACACGGTCTTCTCTCTATAGCATGAGGTGCTGCAGCCAGCTCAGGCAACTGGGAGCTGAGAAAAGCTTTTCTCGGCTTTGGTTTTGCCTTGGTGGCTGAGCCAGAGGGATGGGCTGGGCCTTGGTTAGCCTGGTTTTAGACTGGGGGAGATGGCACCCAGCAAAAGGCTGTGTCGGTCCCTTCCTGGCAGGCTGTGCAGCCTCTGCCTCGGGGTGCTTTGAGGAGAGGGATGCATTTCCCAGCCTGTGGTGCAGGATGGGTCTCTTCCAGTCCAGGTGATTCCAATGGCTCTGCTTTATGTCCTGAAATGTATCTCTAGCTGTAGTTTATCCCTTCCCTGCCCTAACCCCATCCAGCTTGTGAGGCTGGGAATTTTGCTCTGTGAACCTCTTTGGATGTTTGAGAAAGCTGAAATGTCAGATTGACCTTTTGAGGTTTTTCTTTTCTCGAGGAAGGTTTCTATACAACTCATGCCATGAATCAATCCAAAGGGGTGCATTTTTCTGCACCAGTTAAATAAAAGATCATTTAAACCTAACAAATGTTTCCCAGCTTGCCTGCACTTTCACTCAGTATTCAGCTATAAATATGACCTGTGCTTGTGACAACATAAACAACGTGCTCCTCAAAAGCAGCACAGGCTATATACCTCTCTTCTTTTTATTTTTAAGCTGCCCAAGAAATATATACACACATTCCTAATATGTTTACTTAAGCAGGAAACAGACGAAGAGCTGAAGATAATGTTTCAGCCTATTGTGAGTTATATGTGCCGCGAAGATTGTTTCCTTTAGGTAGTAATTTTTCAAACACAGAGAGAAAAAGCTGAAAAATCTTGTCAATTCCTTAATTGTAGGAAAGATCTGCAGGAATTTTCACTGTGTTGTTTCCCTCTCAAAGTGACATTTGAGACCACTGATAAGGGGGAAAGGAGATTAAATAGTCCTAATTCTTTTCATGTACTATGGAAACTAATTCCTCTTGCTCTCAGCACCATGTCCAGCTGACTGGCTCACTGCTGATTTCTCCTGCTTGTGGGGAGATATGAGGGGTGATATGAGTTTGAGGACCTAGAGAAGGAGGGGATCAGTTTAGAGAAGGAAGATGCTTAATTTGTCGGCAAAGCTTATTCTGGATTTGGTCACATCCTAAGATTCTGCTGGGCTTTCCCCCCCTCCTTTCACTAAAATATCTTTTGGCTGACATCACCAGCGGAATGGGACATCAGAGAGGCTTTGAAATGCTCCAGAATTTGAGTGCTGGCAGCTGAAGAAGCCTCATCTCTGGCAGGGTGACCAGTGGTCTGCAGGCACAGCTGAGTGAGACCAGCAGGAACCTTTGTCACATGGACAAGGGCTGGTTGAAGCTTCTCCATCTGTGAAAACCACCCCAGACTGGGCAAAGGATCTCTTGTGCTCAAGTCAGCCTGCAAGGGAGAGTGGGACTTGGGAGTTGTCCCACGTGTGCTTGTTCCTGGCTGGAGGGATGAGTCTCCATTGTCACATCCTTCCCACGCTGTGCAGGGTCCAGGGCAATCTTCCTCCCATCCATCCTGCAATGCTGTTTTGTGCTTCTCAGGGTGGGAAAAATCCACCCCCCCCCCCCCCCCCCTCGAGGTTTCTGAAGATCCTGCTCCACCCTAGCCCCGGGCACAGCCCCTTGCCCTGCCCCTGCCTGCAGCAAGGGCCAAGGTGAGGACTTGGTGCCAAAAATTGAAAAATGCAAACCAGCCAACAGGCAGCTCCTTGGAGCCAAATTCTGCCCCCCGCAGAACTTTATTTTTGTCTCCAGGTCGGTCAGGACACTAACTTTGCCCTTCGTGCACCCTGGTGGGTGGGGGAGCCCCGGGGCTGGGTGCTGGGAGCAGGGGGAAGAAAGGCAGACTCTTTAACTTGCAGGATGCTCAGATGGGCTGCAAATAGCTCGGCTGGTGCATATTCTTTCTTCTGCTCACCCCCCGCGCGTCTCAGCCGGTGCCATGGGAACACCGAGGGACCACCGGCTGTGCCCATGGCAACGGCCTCGGGTGTCACCCCCCATTCCCGGGCGCTCAGCGGGGCTGCTGCGGTGGCTGCAGACCACAAGGAAGGTAAAGAGGAGAAGCCTGGGACTCCTGGTGTCAGGAGTAAATTAAAGCTGGGTGAAGAATGAGGATCTGATGGCGGTTTCCCCAGCCTGGGATCCTGTCTCGAGTCAATGGGGACACTCAAAGCCTGAGGAGCAGCTTTGTGGGGTGTCCTAAATCTGATAGACAGCTCTCTGATAGGCGGATAAAAGGCAAGGATATATAAGGAAATAATTGTGATGGGGCTGGAGTCTAATTAAAATGGTAGTTGTTGGTCAAAAGTGAAAAGAAAAATGCAGCCTGAGAAAAGGCACATGTGAGCAAACAGACAGGAGGAACTCTGACCCTCCAGCTGAGAGGGGAAAGGGGGGTGGTGGCTGGCTCTGTCCTCTTTCAGGGCCTGGAGTGGTCCTGGAGGTTTATGAGCAGGACCATGCAACCTACAGCTCACCCCTCTGGAGCGGGTTCTTCCCTGGAGTCCTGCAGCAGTGTGTGGAGATGCCTGCTCAGACCCACCTCTGGTGAGCAGCAAATGGGTGCTTTGGGTGAGTTCTCCAGTGCCCAGCAGGGTCCACAGGGTGCAGATGCTGTGGCTGAGGTCAGGGGGATTAGAGATGCTCCAAATGGCTGCAGAGTTTGCTTGCCCAGCTCTGTGGATGGAGCCCTTCTGGGTTGCTACTCTTAGGACACGTTGATCCCTCGGTGCAGGGACGTGTGAGCTGCCCCTGCGAGGGCTGACCCCAGCCTGAGGCACTTCATCAAATGCCCCAGGCCTCTCCTGCCATCCAAACACCATCCAAACTTAGAAGAGTGCTTTATCCACGTCCCTGGCACGCCACCAGCCTGGGTGTAAAGCGAGGCAGTGTCGTTTCTCAGTGCCTGGCTGTGGTGTGAGCTCAGCAGTGGGTGCAGGGACCCCACTGGACTCTCAGAAGGTTGGCCCAGAGCTGCCACACACTGTCCCCCAGCCAGGGGGATGTGGGAGCTGCGAGGGATGGGGGATGTGTCCTGCCCCCCACTCCTCAGCACTGACCCTGCCAAGGGCCTGGGGCTGCTCTCCAGTAAGTGACACCGGGAGCAGCAACTGCACAGCCACTCTCATTAGGGCTGTTTGTTTTTCACAGTGAACTGTGTGTCAGGCTGAAAACTGAGACTGCAGAGGGAAAACAGTGTCCTTCCTACCCCCACCCCTCCCATGGAAATGAAGGGGCAGAGTATATTTACTTGTAAAAAGATATGGGTGACTTGGTGACATAATAAAGGAGTCATTAAAGAAGCAAAAATTCCCAACTAGGGAAAAAAAAAATAAAGGTTTTACTCTTTTCATTGCATTTTGCTTTCACTAAGCACAGATATAAACCCAGCAGTAAGAGATGTGTCTCTGAGGTGCCCAAAGGGGCTTCTGACTGAGAGGGGAGGTGGCACAGACAACAGACTTGAGTCTGGCCATGCTGGCGTGGGGATGAGTAATCTACACTGAGAAAGACCTCAGCTGTTGTAATCCCACTGGAATTGCCACTGAATGGACAGAGACCTTGAGATCCAAACCTCCTGATCCTTACAGGAACATCAGAGCTGGCAAAAGGAGTTTTACAAGAAATGGGCCATCTCTGAAGATTTCTGCCTCGTGCTGCTCCTCTGACTGGTGTTAGGAAAGGGCAAGGGTTGTGACACTGGAAACTGCTGGCAGCCCTGTTTGCATTTCCTTCCTCTCTTGTAAATGCACTGAGTGGAGCTTTGTGTGGAGCCCTCCTATGTTCACGCCAGATTTTGTGCAACAGCTGTACCAGTGCAAACCGAAAGGGAGATAAAACTGATCACAGGAGTGACCTGCAGCAAGCTGAAAGGACTTGGTTGAGCTGCACTTTTGCTGAAGGATAGATGTGTCCAGCACCCTGGCATAGTGAGGCAGGGCAGTGTGTGTGTCTTTACATATCTATGCCTTTTTTTGCCTTCACTTTATGCCTGTCTTGTGCCCACACCCACTGGGTTAAGTGCAGCATGTCTGCAGTCAATTACAAAGCTCCAAGGGAGCTCCAAGCATTTGCCCTCTGTTCTTGCTTTGGCTTATCTAATTCACTCTAAAAGGCTATTTTGGTTGAATTTCCCTCTCCATGCCTTACCTACCCTCTGCTCTGTTGCTCCTGTCTGCCTGTGCTCAGAGGTGCTGCCAGCACTATCTTGGAAAGGGGCTGAGCCAGTGCTCTGGTGAATTATCTCGTGTTTGTTTAGTGTAAAACACTGCACTGTTTCCAGCTGTATTGCTGTTCTTGGCTTGGAAGTTTCTTGCTGTTTTCTAACTTGAACCCAAGCCCTGGTTCCCTGACTACTGCAGCAACCTGCCCATGCACAGCCCAGTGCTGCCAGACTGATGAGGACCTTGGCCCTGCCACGGGGCTGCAAAGTGGATCTTTGGTGTTTAATCTTGACTTGGAGCAAAAAGGACCCGTGATTTTGGTCAGATGGCCGAGCTAGAGTGGCCAGGGAGTGGTGGATGAGCCTTTGTCATGTGCTCCTGGCTCTGTAATGGGCATCCTGTGCTTGTCTGTTGTGCTTCGCTGCCTGTGCTGGAAGGCAGGATGAGGATAAACCTGATCTGTTGTGTAAGAATCATTCAGCAGTGAAGGGATTATTTCTCAGCAGTGCTAGAACCAGTGTAAAGCCATCTTTCATTTCCCACTGATTTTTTGCTCTTGATTTTCCCCCCAAAGCTTGTAATGTCCTACACTAGTATAAACGCAGAGTGCATTTAGATATCGGGCTCTGCAGCTCTCAAAACAAACCAAAAACCCACACCTCGATGTGGAATCAATAAGTTAGTCATGTCTGGATTTGAAATGTGTCTTGAAACCTAGTAAAGCAACAAATTGTAGGGAAAATGTGCTGTCCATGGGCTGAGGCAGAGCAGTGCCCAGCACAGCAGAGCTATGCAGCTGGAGGGGCTCAAGGAAGGAAAACTACTTGGTTTCTCACATGCAGCACCTAAATATGAGGCACTTGGTATGACCCTCCTACTGGGCTTTACAGAGGGAGGAACGAGAGCCCAGATGAGAAAAACATCAGGAGGGGGGGAAAAATGCTTGGCTTAAGTTAGGTAAGGGAAAATTCTGCAGTAAGAGAGGATTCCTGTGTGGCAGCAGCTGGTATCCAGCCTGGAAGAGGATTATGGGTTGTTTCTGGCACCTGGTTGTTAAAATGCTGGATTTTTCCGTGGAAACAGTTGCTACTGACTGCCCTATTCAGGGGTTATTTTACTCACTCATTAGTTCCAGGTGAGCCCAGGTTTTTCCACAGCAGCTGGCCAGAATGGGTTTGCTGAAGACTGGTCCAGATGTTTTGGTGTGAAGGAAACTGGATTTGGCCCCAGTTAAAAGCAAATGGGATTATTTGTTGATGGAGCAGAGCCGGAAAAAGGATAAGAATCAAGAGTCACAGGCAGATTCATTAAATCTCCTTAACTTGGATAAACACCCCAAATTACTGGGATCTCAGAGGTACTTAAATAACACTGGATGCATGGCAATGATGGAAAATAAATGTAGCTTTCACTGTGGAGCAGAGTGATCATGGGGTGCAGGTCAGGCATGAGTGTTAATATTTAAAATGTTTCATTTTTTAAGAGCTCTTTGTTTCTGTTGCTGGGATAAGCTTGTCCTGTGCTGACTACAGCAAACACCTGTTTATCCTGAGTGATCTGCATGTCAGAACCAAACCCAGGCCTTTCCTACAGATTCCTGAGGTTCACTCTGCATTTATGCCAGAAAGATGCATTTAATCCTCTGATTTCACCGGGGTCTGTAGCCAAGGCAGCGATGAATCTGGACATGTAGAACTAATTTTCATCCACTGTGGTGTCATCCTTGATTAAAACCAATTAAACGACAACAAAGCTATATCTGATTTTCTATGAAAAGAAAGAGATATTTTAAGTTCTTGTGCTAAATGGCACAGGGATGGGGGGAAAACTTACATAGGATTTTGTATAAATCCCCATTTAGCTTCCTTAGGCTCCTGCAGTCCCCACTAGTGAGCAGCCCCAGCTCCCACAGCTCCACTGATGTCACTGTGGCATATCCAAGGACACAAGCAAAAGGCAATTTATGATGAATTCCACCCTAGGACACAGGGAGAGCAGTGCCTGCCAGCCAGGAGGATGAGGTCATTGCAGGAATTCTTTACATTCTGCCTTCTGCACAGGGTGCCCGAGCAACGGGAGGAAAACTATAACAATCACCAACACATGGGACGCTGTAAATGGCACTGGGTCTGCTTTCACTCCCCCTGGCCCCCTCCCCAGCAGAATATGGAGAGAATAAACTGTTAAATTAGGTCCTGTCTAGATGGAGACTATACAAGCCCTGCAGACTGCTCTGTTGCTCATTAGGAGTGTGTATGCAGGGGGCTGCAGGGGGCTGGCCCCAGCCCATCCGTGCTCCCAGTGGTATCCGTACTGTAGGCTCTGTAACACGGGGGCTTGGGAGCTGCTCTGAAGCTCTGCCATCCATGCTGTGGCTTATTAACCATAAATAAAAGTAATTTTGTGAGTCCTGAAGCTGCTAAAGCTCAGCCTTACTGTTGATTGGTGTCTGGTGGCTCGTTCAAGTTTTATTAATTGTATTAAAACCACGGCGTGAGCTCCGTTGTCCTTAGAAGTCAGAAAATCCAGACCAATAACAAATGTTGCTGGAGTGGGTTCCTCAGGGCATGGAAATCATGACTAAAGGTTTCCACCCCCCATGCTGGGGCCACACTTAACCTCTTTCCCTGCTCCAAGAGATTTTTCAGGTGTGCAAAGGATATTTTTTTTAATGCTTTCTTTCACTGGGGGTGTTCATCGAGCTCTTTCCTTCTACCCACTTGCTTTCTTTTCCCAAATGTGAAGGAAGTTCATATCTCAGATTTGTAGTCCCTGTTGAAGGTGGATGACAGGCCCAAACACCAGATAGCACCAGTGAGTGTGCAGAGTGACCCCACAAACCTTGTTTCATTTGGAAAGTGGGATAAAAGACCCGGTAATGAATTGGAATCTTTGGGATTAATGAGAAGAGCCGAAGAGCCTTCATTTTGCTCACAGCTATTCTGTGGGCAAAAGCTGCATGTCTCTGACAATTTTATTATTTGCTGCTGTTTATTCTTTTCTTTCTAGTACAGGAGGCTTTGTAGTTTTTTCCATAGATATTGGGACCAAAAGAGACTTTAAATCATCCAGGCTGTGACCTCCTGTATAGCACAGGCCAGAGAATTTCAACCTTTTTTGAACCCAATAACTTGCATTTGACAAAAGCACGTCTTCCAAAAACCCATCCAGCCTTGATTTAAAGGCAAGAGATGGTAGCTGCTTTGGGAATTGCCTAGAAAAACATGGCTTCTGCAGCTGCCTTGGTGTTTAATGTTATTCTCTGGGGAGAAAGGGAGTGGGGGGAATAACAATCCTTGCTTGTTTTAATGCCTTGGCAGCTCTCGTTTATGACCTCGTGCTGTTGGTATTATCCTCCAGCTTTCAGCAGCATTTTCCTGACCCTTTTCCTCTCTGGGTGTTTGTTATTGTGGGCACTGACATGTTTTGGGGGTGCCAGGTAGGTAAGAGTGTGGTGGGTCTGCATGGGCTCAGTGGAGGTCTGACTTTCAGTCACGAATGGGCTCTGCAGGAGCCGAGTGAACACCTTCCCACTGGGACAGTCACACCTCCAGAAGGCCCATGGTTTCTCTTGTTCTCCAGGAAAAATTAAGGCTCCCTGTCCTTGCAGGACTCTTATCTCCTTGGATCTGAACCGAGGCCATGACTTCTTTCAGGGAGGTTCCTCCAACAGCTGCCAGATGGCAACAGCATTTGGTTCCTCCATCAGGCTGGTTTTAAACCACTGACAACAGGGTAATAACTGCATATTCCTCTTCTTTAACCCAGCCAAGTCCTGAGCTCGGCTTTCTTCCTTCCTTGTCCAAATGTTTGAATAAGTGAAGCCAAGTTTTCTTTTTTTTTAATGAAATAATATTGCCTTGATTCATGTAGATGTTAAATAAACATGTAAAATAAACGGACTGAAGCGGGACTGGATGTAAAGCTGAATTCCCATGGTCCTTGGCTCCGAGGATGTGCTCTCCTGACCCCCGTGGCAGGGCAAGATGCCTTTGGTGCTCTGTGTCTTTAGATGGACAGGCTGCTGTCTCTTTCCCTCTTCCATGTTTTTATTGGGAAGGGATTCAGGACAAACAAGACCAGAAAAGACTTCTAGGGACTGGAGAGCTCCTGAAGCCAAATAGTCCCATGTCATTCATGTTTTTGGACCTTCAGGTCTCAATGTTCTGGTGGTAGAAATGCCTTTAATATCCATCCTCAGTCTCCCTTGCTGCAGCCTTTACCTCTGCCTCTTGTCCCTTTTGGAATAAGTCCTTTGTCTCTTGTCACAGCTCTGTTATGCTCGAGCACTGCTTTGCTCCCCCCTGGTCTCTCTCAGAGCCAGGGAGCCCAGGGAACAGTAATTTTGGGGGACGTGCAGCTGTTAAATAGACAGAACTTTGGAACCACCCCCCTCCCCAGACGTGCCACGGTGACCCTGGGCAGGTTCTTCAGTCTTGGTTTGGCTCTTTCATTTTCATCTACTGATCTGTGGACGTGTTCCCTGGGATTCCTCCTCTGTGTGCTGGACTTTGCTTTCCAAGTGGGACACTTCATATTGGAATATGTAATTTTATTTTCTGGTTTACATTTTTTTTGGCACCACTCCCTTTTCTCTCTGAATTCATAAACAAACCCTGCAAAGATTAAAGAGCCTGAGCTGATGGAGAAATAAGGGGCTGTGTCACCTCTCCGTGCTGGTTTGTCACTCACTCCTCCTTCCTGCACCTCTGCCTGCCCTTTGCCAGGATCCCATGGAGTGCTCTGCTCTCTTTCTCTTTGGAGTAAGGGTCATGTCTGCCTGTGCTTCCCAAAGCCCCAGGCTGTGAGGGTGCTTTAAAAATAAAGAATTCTATCACCCAATTGCTGTAGTGTTTAATTACCCCCTACTTGATGGAGATGTCTGGAAACATAAACAGAAGGGATTCCAGCAGTTCTCCCAATGTTTGGACCACACTGTGCTTCATGCTCTGCTCTTTACCACCAACGTCTGCCTGTCTCTCTTCCAGCACAGTGTTGCTCTCTGCACGCTCAGCTCTGGTGAAATTTGGGTCTGTTAAGTACTTCTAACCTGGAAAGGTGGCAAAGCACTGACTGTGTGCCCTTGCTGATGGCTGTACCATTCAAGAAAGTTGGAATTAGTGGCATGGTGTCACCTCCAAGTGTCAAGGAGTTTCAAGCTCTTAGATATTTAGCTCTTCACACACTTACATTTATTATTACATTTTAGCCCTGATTAATGAGGTGCATGATAGCTGAGTCCTTCTACCTTCACCTGTGCTGCATCGTGTTCTGCTGCAGCTGACTGTGCTCCAGGGGGTGGGCAGGAACAGACATGCTTGATTTCATGACCTCACACAAACCAATTACCCCATTTACAAGCAGCATTATGCTGTGCTGAGTCAAAAGCCAGTTTTACAGCATTTTAACACCAGGAGTTAATGTTTCTTTTCTTTCCCTTTCAAGAAAAGAGCTGTCATTCATCCTTTCCCTTCTTTAAACCTGCCAGATAAATCTGTTCTGACTCTCCTGGTGTGCCTCAGTGAACTCCCCTGCAGGTTTAGGCTGGTATATGGTGAGAGAATTCGGGTTACCTTTCTTTCCCAGCGTTTTAACAAAGTGTGTGTGTGTGGCTTTGGTTTTTTTCTTTGCCTCTTTTTTTTTTTTTTTTAATTTAACTTTAATGAAAGCCTGGGCTGCTCTCGTGGGGTTGCAGTGGTTATTGCATCTTTAATACCTGTGCTGTCCCGTAGCACCCAACTCTGAAGCACCTTTCAAAGTCCCAGATACTATATTTGACTCTGTTTTCCTGAAACACTTGAGAGTTCAGAGGACTATCCAGGGTTTATCCAAACTCATTATAAGCTCTTGGTCTGGACTGAGATCTGGAAACTTCATAAAATTAGAAGCAACTTGTACGAGGTTCCCGCTGCTCCTTAGTTTTGCCAAAGTGGAGCATGGAGAGATCAGCTTCTCTTGGTACCTTGCGGCTTCAGGTACCTGCCAAAGCCACCACAGTGTGGAGATGTGCAAAAATGCTGAAATAAAGCCCCACAAAAAGATATGTTAGCTTGATGCTTTGAAACCTCAGGCAAGGGTTGGCTGCAGTCTGGCTCGTTTAGCTTTGGGCTGGTTGCTTTTTCTTCTGAATCCAAGCCCCGATCCTGGAGGATGCCAGGAAGCAAACCCTGATCATGGTGTGGCTGCTGTGAGCAGTGATGGGGCCCCTGAAGCTGTGCTGAGGACCTTCTCTTCCTCCTGTGAGGGAGGGACAGGAGATGGCTTGAACCTTGTCCAAGTCATAAGGTCAGAGCCAAACTTGGAGTTTGTTTTGTTTGGGTGTTTCTGCTTCCAGCCTTCCATCAGAGCAAGGGAAGCGGGGCTGGGTTCGTCTAGGAGCATGTCGTGCTGGCTCTCTGGAGTCCTCCAGCCCAGCAGTGAACCATCACACCAGGCTGTGCTTGCTTTGGCCAAGTGGGCTGAGCATCAGAGCAGCCTCGGAAAGCCCCAGCTGTTCCTGCAGCCTGGGGAATGTGTGCTGATGAGCACTTGATCTAATTATTGTCCTTTGGCCAGGGCTTGTCATTCCAGTGTTTCTGCTCACTTGCTCCATTCACCACGTGCTTGGTGTGCTGGTAGCAGAGGCTGGAGGAGGAAGGAGCAGGGATACAGCAGCCAATCTCCTGGGATGTGCAGCAGGCCAAGGAAAACTTTGCTTCTCTTCCATGTGCCGTATTAGAGGTGGATCATTAAGACATCAGCCCATTTCTTTGGCTGGCAGCTGTGGAGCTGACACTTCCTCCCCTCCCCTGTTGGATGAGAAGTTCCTGTGGAATTAAGCACATGTGGCTGAGAGGATGTCCTTTGCTGGAGGTGGGGACTGGGATGTTATCTTGGCAAACTAGGAAGTTATTTTTGCCTCTGTCCTGCAATTTGATTTTTCTATTTGATGGTGGGAGGAGCAACCTAAGCAAACAGGAGTGTAAAGCAGAAGGACCATCAGCTTGGACCTTCCACAGTTCACGCTCTATTTTCCTCTTGCTGAGATTCCAAAAGGCTTTTCCACCTTCACAAGCCCTGTCTGAGAGAAGCTCAAAAAGGGGAACTGATGCACAGAAAATTGAATCTGCTCCAAATGCAAGGCTAAGTGTCCAGGCAGTGGAGAAGACAATCACACTCCAGAGTGCACAGTGATGCAGTGACAAGAAAGGAAGGCACAGGACCTATTAAAGCCAGGGGAAAACTTTATTTGGTACAGGATTGCTGACTTTGGCCCTGTAAATATTCATATTGCTGGCTTTGTGGTTTAATCCATGGGCCCTCTTTAAAGATTAGAACTTTCTTAAACCAGAGCTCCCCCTTCCCCTGCTCTGTTTGGTCTCTTTAGTTGCAGTGAAGAGCTCTTGGCTGGCCTGGGCACTTCTCCCTGCTGTGCCACAGCACAACTCCCCTGTCAGCAGCACATTGTTCTCATTGACTTTTATTGTTCCATGGACTAAATGATTGCCTGCTTTGATCTCCTGTTGGACTCACTGCTCAGAAAGGGGGGGAAAGGTGGATGTTTAGGGTTTTTTTTGCATCTCTCACTCATGCAGAAAGGTCAGGCTACAGAAGGGGATCTAATGCCAGGGAGACTGTGAGGTTTTGAAAGGCTTTGGCAGAGAAAACACTGCAGCAGCTCTGCAGAAGGGTTCTCACCTGAGCAGGGCAGACAGGCTGTCCCCAGGATGAGACTCACCCTGCCCTTAACCTGAAACTTGTCCTAAGGGACAGGCTGAGCTGCTTGGGGGGGTGCTCTGGCAGAAAGTCTGGCTTTGCTCTGGTAGGTCCTTTTGAGCCCCTCTCCTGCGTGTCCTGTTTTTCTCCCACCTTCGGGCCTGTTCATGAGGTGGTTGCTCCTGGTTTTTGCTTCCTGAGGTTCTCATCCCTCTGCCATGCCTGGTGGTGGCCTCACTGCCTCTGCTGTTGTGCTCCTGCAGGAATGTAATTGGGAAAAGCTTCACTGAGGCGACCTCACTGGTGGGATGGATTCTGCTGTCTCCAATACAGGGACCATCTCTAACCTCAGGAGCCATTCTCCTGGCCAGCTGAGTCAGGTTTTCACAGGAGGGACTGGCCAGGGCAGAACTGGTGCAGAAGAAGGGTGGGAAAATGCCTCACTTTCACACTTGCCTAATGTACAAGCTGTTAGATTCATATTGCCCCTGGGTGTTACCTTCTGTGAAACAACTGAGCTGCTGGGGTCGTGTAAAGCTGACACTGCTTTTGGGGGAAGTTGTCTGAGCATGTGAGAGGAGGTGGTGTGTTTCTGAATAATGAACTCTGGTCTGGGGACTGGTAAAATTCACACGTGGTACATGTTGCCACGGGCTCTGCTAGGACAGCTCCCCAGATGCAGCCCTTGCACTGCTACTGCAGTTCCAAAGCTGGGCAGTGTAACTGGGAGGAGATGTTGCTCAAGACCTTGGAAAAAATGGCTTTGGGCTTGGTCAAGAGCCACAAGGTGTCTTGGAGAAAGGAGAGGAACAATAGACCCTGAGGGATGTGTTTCTGTGACCAAAGCAACTCCCCCTGACCCCTTCCTGCTCACCAGCAGGCCAGGATGGTTTGAGCCAGTGCGAATAACTCCAGTACTGCACGTGATGTTAACGACCCTCCAGAGGCTCAGCACCACTCAACACCCTTTTAATCTCCTGGCATCAATACAGGAACAGAAGAGCTTGGAGAAAGCATGTACATTATCACATTGTAGTGCAGCTCCTCAAAAGCTGAGGTCCTAAAAGCATTTAAGCCTTCTCTGTGCTGTTCCAGAGGAGGCATTTTTAAACCTCAAGTTAACCAGTTGGTCAGCACAGTGACGTGTCCCTCAGCAAACCTGCGGTGTCCTGATAGTGTTCTTTTGGAAGAGTGCATGTGCTTCACTTATTTCAAAGATCCCACCACCCTCTGCCAGTCATTGCCAAGCTCAGCGTGACACGGAAGTGGTAGTAAGAGAAAAGGAGATGGCATCTTTTATCTGATCTGAATTCCCTTATTTTAGGTGGAACCCAAAGATAATGGCCAAGCCCCACAACAGACCCCTATGAGCTGCTTTGAAAATAAACCAGGCTGTGTATCTTGACTGTTCAAGAGCAGAAGCTAAAACAGTTCCTGGGGGTTGCAGGTGCTGTTTGAAGGTCTGATCCCTGGAAGAACAAAATTTTCTGTATAAAATCTGAATTTAAGTGCTACACGAATGCATTGTCCTGTTCATTCCACAGCCCTGCAAGCAGAGCCTGGGGCCATATTCACAGGAGTTGTCTCCATGCAGAGTTCCAGCTCACCAGAAAGCAGAGATCCTGCATGCAGAGACATGACCTGCTGTATGAGATCACTCCTGAGAAAGGCCAGTTAAAGTGCTGGCTGAGGTTGCTCTTTTCATCAGTCCCCAAGGAAATTTGAAAGTATTGGAGGTGGAAGAGGGATTCTGGCACCTGGAGAACCAAGAAGATTGAATAAGTGCCCAAGGTGTGGAGAAACACCTTTTCAGATAATCTCTGTCTTCTTATATCTGACTATTGACTGACCTCTTGGTTTTCTTTTCACATATTGTCTAGTTTGTTGTCTTTGTGTAGTTATTCAGCAGATTTTACTTCTTAATACTCATTTTCTACAAGTTCAAGTATCTTTCAGTGTAAGAGAACAGCCCATAAGCACAGGATTCGTCCTACCATGGCCCCTTCCCATGCTCATTCCTTGGAAAGGGCTCAGTGGAAAACTTCCTCTTCACTCTTTTGACTTTGATGCTCCTTTTCTCTACTTGAGTAAACAGCTGCTGCTGCTCTCGGTGCTGTGCTGCTGAAGTGTCTGACAGAGGAAATGACACTGATGTTCATGTTAACACTGACAGTGTAAAAATAGCTGGGTTGAAACTCTGCCTCCAAGAGTAACTCCTGTCCCAGTTTAGCGTGCCCTTATTCTGAGGAGAAAAAACATAATAATTACAAAAAGAAAGAAAAGGATGTTTTCCTGGACTTTGAAAGCTTTTGACCTTCAGGAAGAATGCTCTATTTATAACAGCAAGACTGTGTGTTTTTAAAAGCCTTGAGACACACGTGTGCTAAGGAGTCAGAGATGTTCTTTGGCTCCAGCTTCTTTTTTGACCTCTGCTAGATTAGTGAAGATATAATTTGCAACATGACCCCAAGAATCAGAAGTCTCTTTTTATTAAAAACTTCGGAAATGACCTCACTAGGGAGTTAGAACTGATGAATGCATAGATAAGGAATCCTCTACTGAAGCTCCTTTTTAGAATTAATGTACAGAACAGATGAGGATGTGGATGTGTTTGGGATAAAACTCATTCATTAAGTTGTACAGTTAGAGAACTAAAAAATGAGTTACTGCCCATTTCTGATGGATTTTTATTTATAAACGGTGCTAGTCCAGTATCTGTCTAAATTATAACTATTGAGCAAAGTGTTTCAGCACATGCCCAAGTGGGTTTGCTATGTTTAGGTCCAAAAGTGCCTGTTCCAGTCATTTAATTATAATTTGCTCCCAGCATTGGCTGAAGAAACGTAACTCTTGGGTTTGGCATCCCCTGCTGAAGCTTTAGCACATATATTAGAGAGCCCCAGCCTTGGTTGCTGGAGATGCTGGTCTTGATCACCTTCCTGTTTTGGGCAGTTGGGGTCACACCTAAAAAAATTGTTACTGAAAATAATTGTTTTGGGTTTTTTCTCACCGCCTGCCACACTTGTTGCTCCGTGCTGTGAGTTTTTTGGTGGCGAAGGAGAGCTGCTGATTCATTGGTTTTATTCCTGCAGCTGTACTTGACTTAATTAAGGTTTTAGTGCAGGGAACCAGGTGGACAAACCTCACAGCGGAGGAGGGACAATATTTTCCTTGGTCCCACTCTTACCACAGATCTGCTACCACTGACAGATTTAGCTGTTACCTCGTGAGCACAGGGCACTGTGGTTTGCTGCAAGAAAACCTTCGAGTGCCAAACAAAAGGGCAGAGTGATGCTTGGGAGAAAGCCAGGGAGCATCCGCAAAACCAAACAAGTTTGTGACCATTTACTGGGATAAAACCAGTCAGTCACTGTGCTAAGGCAGCAAACAGATTTTAGAGTCAGGTCCTTTGGAGCTTTTGAAATTTTATAGGCAGCCAGGGCTGGAATTTGCTGTAAAAAGAACTGTACAGTGCTGTGGACGCTCCATCCTGGATGTGTTCAAGGCCAGGATGGACAGAGACTGGAGCAACCTGGTCTGGTGGAAGGTGTCCCAGCCCATGGCAGGGGGTTGGGACTGGGTGAACCTTGGGGTTCCTTCCATCCCAAACCATTCTGTGAAAGAAATGAAATGCAACACTTGGAGCTCACCTGGGTAACTTATGAAGATTTGACCTTCAGGTGAACAAGGAAATGTTGTAAAAAACTTTGAACAGGTTATATTTTTACTTTTTTATTAAGCAACACTGTCAAATTAAGAATAGCTTAAGTTTCAGCAACTCTGAATGGGAAACAGCCTCCCACTGGACTTCCACGCACTTTAAACAGGGGGGTGGGTCGGCCAAGCCCCCGTCCAAAGCGAACGGTTCGCACCGTGAGAGGCAGCACTGCTACCTGATGGTGATGGCTCCTGCTGAGCCCTCGTGGGTGTCTGCCATGCAGCTGTTTGCTTTGAAAAAGGAGAAGAAAAAACCCTAGTGCTGCAATGATACTCCTGAGCACGAGAACTTGGCAGCCGGGCGTGCCATCCACTCGGAGCGCCGGGCGCGCAGCGCTCGGAGCCCTCGGGAGCTGTGCAGGGCTGGGGCTGAAGCGCTTCGCCGGCCTTGTGCTGATCCTCTGCTGAAAACCGGAGTTTCGCTGAAACTCAGAGAGGGGGGAGGGAGAGCACGAGGCATCTTGGCCGCTCCAGCTCTTCCTGGCGGGACGTGCTTTCAGACTAAACTCCCGGCGGGCTCTGGGCCGGCGAGGAATCCCGCCGGGGGAACCTGCGCTCTGCAAAGCCAGGGCACGGCGCGGGGCGCTTGCCAAGCGTGTAATCTCTGCTTATTATCTCCCTGATATACATCATCTGATTCACTGCCAGCTCCTACTTCCGTCCCTGGGTCTCGCTGTGCCCCCGCCGCCTGCTCGGAGATAAAACGTGCTGTTATAACCGCGAGCAGGGCCGGGACGGCTCCCGAGGCCTCGGCTGTAAATCGCACCCCCCTCCCCGTCCCTGCAGAGTGCCTTTGACGTCCTCGGGGTCTAAAATGTAAAACAAATAAATTATATTTATATTAGAGAAGTGTATACATAAAATGGATAAAAATACAGTAAATGTCACATTGCAAGTCCGAGACAAAAGCGCTCCGTGTTTTATGGTGGCCATATGGCTCAGTGGCGGAGCGTCGGGGTTTCCTGTGCGTGCCTTTTGCTATTTCCTCTCCACACTTGCTGTAATCTCTCTGAGACCTCTGGAAGCTCACAAAAACGAAGATTTGTCTCCTGGGACAATGTCAGTTAGTCCCAATTTTTGTTTCTGCTGTGGGTCGCAGTGGCAGAAATACTGAGGGCTATTTCTGTGGATTTTTTTAAAATTATTTTTCTGCCTCCCTCTGCACACAGGTCCTCAAAGATGGGGCTGGGCATGTACAGCCCTTCTCTGCTTCTGTAATCCTTGGGAAGTGCTTGAAGTTGTGACTTTTGGACCCAGAAGGGAGGTACCCAAAAGCAGCAGTGTTCATGTAACGCAGCAGGAATTCTGCCTTGTCCCTGGCCATTGGGGGTGTCTGTGGGGAGCTGTCTCACTGCTGAGTGCAGAGGCACGAGGCTGATTGCAAAACTGCCATCATCCTTCTGAGACAAAGTGGGGAAAGCAGCGCTGTGGTCATGGATGAAGCTGAATGACTGGGGAAAAAGTCTGTAACAGGGAGGAGCAGCTTCATCTTCCTGTGCACTTCTCACATCATTCAGCATCATCAGAGAAAGAGCCCAAGCCCCAGGAGAACCAAGGGCAGGGCCTCTTTGCTCCATGGGGAACTTCTTGTTGCAAAGAGCCTCTAGAAACCCCAGAAAGGTGAAGAAACAGAAAATATAGGAGTATTGTTAAAAGCTACACCCCTGGTCCTGGTGGGTGGCTGCTCTGCATTTATATGGGGGGTCAGAGCAGCTCTAAGTGGTCCCTTTTGGCCTCCAGGTTTCCAGCTCTGTGAACACCTCACAGCATGCACTGCAGGGCCTGTCTCTACTCGATAACAGGCCTCTATGAAAGAGTCATAAATCAAACCTGAAATCTGGCAGGTTTAATAATAAATCCCAAACTTGTGCCAGGTCTGTGAACTTTTCAGTATAACTGAGGTGCTCTGAGAGTGAACCTGAGAAGTTTGATGGTTGCAAGAGGAAAACAGGCAGAACTTGTCATTTTTGACCCCAAATCAAGGAAAATGTTGTGGTTTTGGCTAAGTGAGGCGTTGTGGTTTTTTGTTAACCTGAGGCTCAAAGCAAATGTGTGTTTGTGAGAGGGAGAGGAGGGGGGAAAAAGAGCATCAATTTAAATGGGAATGCTTTTTTGTCAAGTTTCTCACTGCTCTCACTTGGAAGAGGGTAATGCAAGGAAGTGATGGTTTATCTCTGTATCAGGAGAGTAAATAATGCTTTGGGAAGCTTGTTTTGTTACTTTGAAGTTCACGTAGAGATTTGAAATCCTGTGTAGCCCAACAACCGATCCTTTCTGATCACTTTTGCTCCCCTCCCCAGTGTCCCTTTGCACTGTATCTCTGCTAAAGAGAAGCAATTTCTTGCATGCTGTGAGTTCAGATGGGGTTAGTGAGGAGCAGGAGGTTCCTTGATAGCTCTGGACTCATTTTGGGAAGGAGGTGATGTTTCCTGCTCGGACAACATGAGCGCTTTGGGGTGTGAGGATTCCAGGGGGAAATGCTGCTCTCGTGCCTTTTCCCTACCTCAAACTGCATTGCTGAACAAGCAGCCCCCATTGATGGCCCCAAACCCATCCTGTGAGTCTGGCAGGACCCTCACAGGTTACAAGTCAGGGGGTAAGTGCTGTGTTGTTTGGTTTTTGATCTGTCAGAGCACAACTGAGCCATAAAGTGGGGTGTGGATTTCTCTGTAAGCTCCATGGCAAGAAATGAAGTAAAGAGAAAAAGCTTCTCATTTGGAGAACCCAATGTTTCCATTGATTTTTGGGAAAGAGCTGGAGTTGCTGTTGCCCATTTGGTTACTGCATTCCCTGGGTTTCTCAGCTTTAGCTGGGCAGTCCCATGGACAGTGTGTCTGGCTGGTGCCTTGCTCCACCACCACCTTGGAGAGATATTCAGCATCTGATAGTGCCTAAGTCACACTGGGAGTCAACATTTTTTGAAGACACGGGTCCCTGGGTGAGACTTCTCTTTGGGCAGGTGCTCAGTGGTAGTTTCAAAGCTCCAAGGCACCCTACTGAAGAAAATTTTAGCCAGTTTGAAGTTGCTGCTGTTGAAAATCTCACCAGGCATCGCTGTCCTCATATCTAGACCTTGCACGACTTAGAAAGGTATTAACTTTATTGTTTATTAGCTTTTTTTATTGCTCTTGCTCACAGGACACAGCTTCCTGTGCAAGCAAAAGCAAAATGCAGGCGTGAGCAAAATGTGCAGGGAAGTCCTTGGAATATGGGTCAGGGCAGAGGTGGCCAAAGGCTGAGGAGGAAACTTCGTGCTCTGGGGACAATGGCGTGATTGATGCACCCAGAGAGCTGATTTAATCCACTTGAATTATTTCATCGTGGGCCATAGAGCTGCGATAAAGAGGCTTCCTCCTCCCTGGATTGATGCAGGGAGGCAGCAGATAACAGGATTAATGATCTGAGCCCGCGGTTCAGGTTTCATTCCCAGTCGCAGTATGAATCAGATGTGACCCCGCTGACTCGGTTGCAGTTATTCCAGAAGGGCAGGGGTTTAATGAAAGGTGGAATTGAGCCTCCTGATCTCAAGGAGACCGGCTTTCTGGGCATGATTAATTTTTCCAAGTCAAACAGATCTTTTGGGCCAGTGAACAAGTCTTTGTTCAACACTGGCAGGGACGTGTTAGGAGGAGGAGACTTCCCTGTTCCCAGCTAGACCCCTTGGGGCCTGCTCGTCTCAAATTAGGATGTTGTTCACAGGTGATGAGATGCTCATTTTGTCTGCAAGTCATATTTGACCTGCTGATGTTGGGCTGGGAGTGTTTCTTAGGGTTGGAGCTGAACAATCTGAGCTGTATTCTTCATGTTTGGGATGTTTTTTTTTGTTCTGCTCATTATTTTTTAACTTGCAGGAAGGACTTGAAGTAGGGGCAAGAAAAAGGGGAAAAGAGAAATCTTCTTTTTCAGCTGAATAAGTTTCCTGATCTAGTTGGCTGTAGGGCTGAATAGCAGGGCTGGAGTGTGGGCAGATGTGCAGGGACATGTGGTGATGAAGGTGATGCTCCTGTTGTGCAGTGGATGTACCAGTGCTGGACTGAAGTGTCCCCGTAACTTTACCTGGTGAAGGAGAGCTCCTGAAAACACACCTGGATTCCCTTTGCCCTCATCTCTTGGAGGTTTCTCCATCAGGGAGGACCCAAGTGGTGAAAACCAGCTGTTCCCAAAGCCTGGAAGGGAGCCGTGGCTGGTAGGCTGAAGCCCTGAATTATGCCTGTGAATGTAAATAGTGAACACCTCTGACATGCAGGGCTGTTTGGATTCAGGGCTCTGGCCTTGGCCTCCCTTCAGGATGATCAGAGAGTGGTGGAAAATATTTATATAACAGACTGTGAGCAGCTGTTTTAATGAAGCATTTATGTACTAGGCAAACTTTAAATTGCCCCAAAATGGGACACATGTGTGTTATAAATACACCATTATGAAGAAGTAGGGAGAAAGAGGTTCTGGATCCAGAAGGCTAATCCTCCTACACTTATTTATTTTAATAAAGGTTTATATTTTGGAAAGAAACAGCGTAGAAAATAAGTGTGAGGCTTTCCAGAATGGAACCAGTGTTTCAAAACTGCACCAGTGCAGAGTTAACTTCTCCAGATCCAGCACGTTGCCCCTTGATTCTGCACACCAGCCTATTTAAAAGTGTTTCACCCCACTCTGAGCAAGGAAACAACAAGCAGGTATGGAGCCTTTCCACAGGAAGATGGCATTTAGAAGATGGATTTGTTGTGGTACTGGATCCAAATCCAAACTTTTAAATACTTTCAGTTCTCTGCTTCCTCAATTGATGATAAAGGGAGAAGAGCCTGACTCCTGAAGTCCTGCCATGTGTCAAATCCCAAAGTGCATTTCTTAGGCAAAACCGTCAATTGCTTGGTGCTGCTACAAATCTGCTAGAAAACAAATTGAAGAGGGGTTTTGGGGCTAACATCCTCTTTATCTAAATGTCAGCTCTGCAGGTAGAAGTGCAAAATGCCACTTCAGAAAGATTTCCTTTTCCTATTATCTTCTCCAGACCTTAGGAGTTTTTAATTCATCGAAATGCTGGTGGGAACGCAGGTAATGCACGTGCAAGGGTGACATGTCTCAGTCAGTCAGTTAAAACTGGAGGTCCTGCCTAGAAAGTTGTTGGGAGTTGAACTTTCTTACTTATTCAAACAGCATGTGGCCCTGCTGATCTGGGGAGGTTGTCATGGTTATCCCACATCAGCTGATGTCATCTCCTTTTCTGTGGAAATAAGCGCTTTTCAGCTGACCAGTTCAGCGCAAAGCTGTTTAAAATGCTGAGGCAGCCAGAGCTGCTCACTGGGGTCTGCTATCAGGGAACAGAAAAAAGCTGTGAATTGGATGGCACTGCTGAATTGTGGAGGAGCTGATGGGGAAACTAGTACGGCCATGCTTGGATGGGGCAGCCCCAGAGCACTGTGGGTGCACACCGAGGAGAGCGGCCGAGATTGGGTCGCCGGGGAAGCTGATTGAGGCACTCGAACAGGCTGAAGGAGAAAGGCAGCCAGAAACGTACAAAAGCACAGAAAAATGTTGTTTGCCTTGTGACTTGGGGATTTTAAGCCAGGATAAGGGTGCTGAGTGATAAATGGCTTTGGGATGTGAAATGTCAGGATGCAGGGGCTGTGGCTGGCTTGTGTATGTTCAGTGTTTAAGCCTTGCATGAGTAACAGCAGTTTGCTGGTCAGGAAGAGCCCTTTGCAGAGCACAGGACCTGACACCCTCTTTCTGTCAAGCAGTGCTGTGACAGCTGAGCTGTGTGGCTGCTTGGGAGACACAGGTAGGAGATGGGGACAGGTCCACCTGTGGGACAAGTGGTGCTCCCTGATGTGCAAAACAAATGTGGGGACCAGAAGTTCCTGGTAAGATTCAGGAAAAGACACAAGAAGGAGTTTTAAAAGCTTGCTTTTGGGGAGAGGATGGAAATGGTAAGCAGGGACTACTAAAGGGGTCTTTTGATGTAACTTCACCTATGCTTGTGACAAGGACTTTTTCCAGCCCTGGATGTGGCTGCTCATGCTTTGAGAGCTTGTCTTCCACCTGGGAATGGCTGGCTTGTTCTTGTTGTATGGCTTTATGGAAGTAGCAAGACTCATGGTGTTAGGTTTAAGGTTGGACTTGATGACCTTAAGGGTCTTTTTCAACCTAAATGTTTCTGTGAATTAGTTGAAGATGCTAAACTAAAGTTTAGGGTGTTCTTGCACCAGTCTCTGTAAGAAAAGCAGCTGTGTCTGCTTCAGAGGCAGGAGAAGACCTTGGACAAACCATGGCAGAAACCAGACCTGGAGATTCTGAGGTTTTCTCTGGTACCCAGGTGTGGGTGTGGAAACACGTTCAGCTCAGAGCTGGAGCAGTGCACACAGGAGGATGCCTGATGGGTGTCTCTGAGTTCTGGGGAGGGTTGAGGAGACCTTGATGCAATTTGGGGTGTTGGAGAGGCTCCAGAAACTGGTGGGATCTGAATATCCTTCTGAGGCCTCTTCCTTTATCAAATGTGGTTGAAATGGGCCATGAAGCTCAAGACTTCCAGGGGAGGAGCAGTGAGAGGAAGGGACAAAGGAATAGGCAGTGCTGCTGCCTATGACTAATTTTCTTTGGAATCCTGGCCGTAAAAGCAACAATCCTGCCCGTTGTTTTACAAATGCTTTTACAGGCACTTAAACAGGGGATGTTAATGTTAAGTGTTGACCAAAATGCTCTGAGCATGAAAGCTTCATTAATCTGGATGAAAACATGTAAAATGATAAGCTAATCTGTGCTCGCAGTCACAGCGCTGTAAACCGATCGCTTGGTTTCGCACCAGCACCAGGGCAGAATAAATGGTCTTTTTTTAACTTCCTTTTTTCTTTTTTCCTTTTTTTTTTAATTCTTCTGTTATGGCTGGAGATCTATGTCCAAACTTACTCTTTCAGGCTGGGAGATATTTTTTCTGTTCAGTTAAAAAAATGGAGACCCAGTCCCTGGAGGAAACCTGATCAGACACACTCTGACTTCTACACACACTCCAGGTCTATTGATCTCCCCTGTCCCCTCTGCCCTCTCTGTCTGTAGGTTAGAGAAACAATGTCTGTCAGCAGCAGCTCTGCTTTCTGTGCTGGTTATTAACTCTGTGGCAGAAGGGAGTCTGCCCTCCCTTTATGGGGTCCCAAGACCCACAACAAACTTAACAAACCAAAGGGAATATCTCCATTTCTACATGAAGCCCAGTGTTTTCTTAAAAATTAATAAAATCTCAGGACTCTTTAGTTGTGCAAGGGTTGAACAAATCTAATGAGAGATGCACAAAATGTCTATTTAAGCCTGTTTGGGCAAGTATCTAATGTGTTTTCTTGCTCAGTGTACAACCTGTTGCCTGTCACCCTTTGTTTTATGACTTTGCACAAGAGAAAAGAATCATAATTGCAGCTACTGGGCAGGCAAATATTGAGAAAACTTTATCCTACTGGGACAAATTCTGTGAGAAATCAAATTCCTTTCACTGTCTTTGCCTCGAAGCTAAAGGTTCCTTCAGTGCCACTCCAAGGCACTTTCACCAAAATCCGAATCCTGTGCCAATGGAGTCAGTAGGAAACCGCAGCACCACACTCTGTGGTTCTTCAGATTCCTGTAGGGAAGATGGGGACATTGTCCTGGGGTTTTTACACCACGGAAGAGCAAACTTTCAGTGTCTGTGCCCCAAATATAAACTATTAGGCGTCTTTGCTCTGACTTCTCTCACTGAACTGGGCTGTGTCCAAGGGTCTGACAGGGCCCCTCCAGCACTTCAATCCACTCGTGCCTCAAAATAGAACATTATAGTTTTGTTTACTTGCAGGCAGCTCCTGCCCCTTCAATTCACACGCTGCTGAATGTATTAATAACTTGATCTTAGAATAGTCACACCTCTGCTGTATCTTCAGAGGGTTCGAGGGGCTTATTTTGGGAATGCAGTTGTGAGTCCTATGAACCACCATATCATAAAACTGAGCTGGACCCAGGGCAGCCCTTGGAGGAATCCAGCATAGCTTTGGAGTGGTGTAACACACTGTTCATTTCTGTTCTCTGCATCACCAGGATGCTTCAGGAAAACGCTCGCTCTTTGTTCCCAGATTCTTTGCTCCATCTGTATCCTTCGTGCCTGTGAACACGGTGTGTTTGCAGAGGTGATGCCCCATGGCATTTATTTGCCTTGTGAGAGTCCAGCAGCCAGTGCAGCAGTTGCTGGGGTCTTGCTGGTCTCTGCTGTCACCCTTGCTCTCGAGTTGCTTCCCCACTTGTTTTCATGGAGGGCATTCCAAAGAGAAATACTTCTAGTACTTAAAGGAAGCTTATGAAAAAGAGGGAGGAAGAGCTATTAGGTGGACACATAGTGAAAGGACAAGGGGAAATGGTTTTGGAGAGATTTATTTTTGATGTTGGGAAGAAATTCTTCCCTGTGAGCGTGGGGAGGCCCTGGCACAGGTTGTCCAGAGAAGCTGTGGCTGCCCCATCCCTGGAAGGGTTCAAGGCCAGGTTGGACGGGGCTTGGAGCAACCTGGGCTGGTGGAAGGTGTCCCTGCCCATGGCA
>JAWWES010000042.1:8722233-8748077 GCA_035583135.1 Lophotriccus pileatus
CCCTGGAAGGGTTCAAGGCCAGGTTGGACGGGGCTTGGAGCAACCTGGGCTGGTGGAAGGTGTCCCTGCCCATGGCAAGGGGTGGAATGAAATGATCTTTATGGTCTCCTCCAACCTAAACCCCCATTCCATGAGGTCAGCAGAAAGAAATCTGCAATATGTGGGTCTGTGGTAGCTTTAGAGCTGTGCTTCCAGCAGCACAGGCACTGGGATGGGGATGGAGTGAGGCTGATGGTGCTTTGCTAATAGTTGTGAGCCGTGTTTCCATTGACATACTTGGGCTCAGGTCTGAATTTCCTACAGATTCCCTGGCTGATGCCTCAAAGGCTGCAAGTCCTCAGAGCGAATCTGGAATCAGTTTGGTGAAGGCTATTTGGTTTTAAGTAGAAACCAGATATAAACCTGTTGACCAAGCTTTTCTGGGTTTTGATCTCACCCAAATAATCAGGAACTGAGAAAATGTCAATGTGAAACTTTGCAAGGATAAACCTGAGCACAGCCTGTGTCTTCCCTGCTTTTGGTTTCTGACAACAAGGCTAGCATCTTTCCATGGTAAATCATGGGGTGTCTTCACCTTGTAAGTGGGGATTCAGCTGGATCACCGAGTTTTAAACTGCATTAAATGGAGATTGGACTGGGGGCTTTGGAAAAGTGAAAGATTTGCTGTGCTGGTGTTGAGACAGTTGAGACTGTCAAAGTCTGGCCCCTGCTGCCAAAAACTGGGTCTAATATATTATTTTGTCTGGCTCTTCATTTGGAAAACTGCTCTTGGCTGTCTTTCCTTCAGTACCCCTTCAGATAGATATATGATATTCTCCCCACTCACTATACATGTAGAAATTCCTGCTAGCATTTCTGCTTTCATTTGTCTAAAATATTCCAATTAGATACAATCAGGGACTTGGAATAGCATGGCTTTTGGAAATTCTACTCCCTCTGCCTGGGCTCCCCTTCACAGCATTTCCTAATTGGTGTGAAATCTCCCTCCTTGCCCTGCAGCCTCTGTAAAGTTGCTTTTCTATAAAGTGCTGTGTGTCCCTGGACCTTGTTAAGCCAGAGAGATGTGGGCTGTGTTTGGGGGCTCCCTTGGGCTTGCAAAGCATCTCCTCTTTCAGCATCTGCCCTTCCTGTAGGGACCCATGTGGATGTTCTCCTGACCTGCTGCCTGTTAAGCTGAGGGTTCATCAGAAAGTTTTTTTGCCATTCTTGGTTCCTGTACCTGCAGAAGAAATCCAGGCTGCTGGATCTGCTCATCTATCCCATTCCTCCAGCGTGGAAGTAAGCTCAGTTACTGTAGGTAGCTCTGTCTTTGGCTGTGCACATGTTCCTGACCTCTTTTCTCTGGCTGATTGTAGAGTTTCTTGCTGGGATTTTTTCATTTCCCATTTACATGCTTTCTTAGTGCTGTGGAGCAAAGGGCTTACTCACAGTGAAGCTGACTTTGTTTCCAATTTGTTTTCTGCATGGAGGTGAGCCAAGATCCCACGCATGGTTTAGAGGCCTAATTCATCATTGATTTCACTGTGATGACATGGTCCTTCGTGCCTGTGCAACTGGAATTGGAGAATGGGTGCCAACAGGTCACTCTGGCACTGACCCTTGCAGAGCTGTGCTGTCCCTGCTCTGCCACTGCCCAACTGTGTGACCTTGAGCAAGTCACAGGGCTGGATGGCGAATACTGGAAGTCATTATTTCCCTCCAGAAAACTTTGCCCACAAAGTTTCAGACATCAAAGCCGAGGCCTTGAGGCATGACTATAATCTCAGTAAATAAACAACCACAGAAATAATTTGGGTGTACAGTGTGCTGTTGTGGAGCAGTTGCAGTGTGTTTGTGCTGCCAGTGAAGGTGAAAATAAATGAAAGTGGGTTTTTTTGTTTGTTTTCTGTTTTGTTATTTTTTAAATGGTTGGCTCCTCCAAGCCTCTGAGCAAGGCAGCGCACAGTGCCATGGTCGTGGTCACCCTGCTCCCACAGTGCCTGGCTGGACACTGCTCAGGAAGAGGAAGAAATTCTCTTGGCAGTACATGTGGAGTAACCTACATAAGGGAAGTTTTTCCTTAATCCATAAAAGGTTGGTTTATGGCTTGAAGGCTGAAGGTTTTGTAAGCCTGACAAACATAAGCCTACCTGGTGTAACATTAGGTGCTGTTGTCTTGGCAAACATAAAAATCCTTCTTTGATTTTGGATAAGCAATGAATCTTGAGCAAACCGTGTGCCAGTGAGTAATCCAGACTGTCTGGTTGTTGTGCAAGGGCTGTGTGAGGAGAGGTTGTGGCAGCAAGCAGGAGCTGTGTGGATGCTGAGTGCTGTTCAGGACGTGTTTGCTGACAGGAGTGAAGATCTGATGAGATAGGTGGGTATTGCAACAGCGTGTGGCACAAGAGCTGTTTGTCCACACAAACAACACTCCTACAACAGGCCTTCTGCACTGGTGAATGTGGGGATTTTTGGAGCTGCCACGTGGGTTTTGTGAAAATGGCTTTGGAGAAGGAGCAGGGGCCTTTTTTCCTGTGAGCTGCCTGTGTTCATAGAACACCCAGGCCAGGGCAGGCTGGGCTGGACTGGGACTCAGGGCAACCAAAGCAGTAATTCAGTGCTAATGGAGCTGGGAGTAGGACAGCCAGTTTCAGGCCAGCGCTCCTGCCAGTGAGCGACTGCTGTTCCCCCAGAAAGAAGGCCCCGAGCCGCCGTCTCTCCAGTGCAGTTGGTGCGTCAGTCTGAGCACTACATGGACAGCAAGAGCTTTCTCTGTGTATGTTTTATGGGGGGGGCTCTTGGTCCATGCTGAATTTTGGAGTCAGAGGGCCAATGTCAGCGCAGGGCCCCGAAGAGCGAATGGCAGAGGCCGAGGGCTGGGCCGGCACCACGGCCGAACATCGGCGCGGGCTGAAGCACAGGGATGGGCAGCAGCTCTGCGGGGCCCTCTGCCCCAGCGGGGTTTGCCTGTCTGCTCGGGTGGGTGAGGGTGAGATTATTCCCGAGGAGCCACTGGCTGTGACTCGGACACAGCCTGCAAACAAATGCAGACAAACGTGCAGCAGAGCCGGGGCTCTCCCACTGTTTGGATTGTTCTGCAGCCAAAGCAAATACATTCGCTCTGCAGGTTGTAGAGGGCTGTGCAACCCACTCCTCCGAGCCAAAAATTGTCTTCTTCCTCTCTGCTGGAGCCTAATACCTACAGTGATCCTGTTAGACTTCAATTCTGCTGCCCTCAAAGGATGAACATTATAAATAAAAGGATGAATATGTCAAGCAACAACTAACTCCAGATTCAGACTAAAGTTATCTTTTTTTTTTTTTTTTGAGTTGGCTTTTTTCTACTTGCAATTGGACTTAGTCTTGGCCAAAACAGAGGGGAGAACAGCAAGGATTCTGCCTGAAATCTCTGACATTGAAAAGGTGGCTGATATATCCCTACAACAGAATAAGAAGCAGAATTGATATCTGAATTTTATTTATTGTCCTGCAAACACCTACTGCTCAGCAGTGCACTTGTTCCCCCAAAGAGTTCCAGTGGGACCATGTTCCCTGACGGCTGGAGACACAAGGTCTACACCAGCTCTCTTGGAAGGTGGTGTGAGAAAGGCATGTTGGTTTGTTACAGGAGGAGAGGAGCCACCCCTGGCTGTCCCTTGCTCCTGGCTTTGCCCTTGTAGCAGGTCAGCTGCAGGGACAGGGACTGTGGGCCCAGTGCTGACCATGAGTCAGGTGCCAGGGATGCTCAGCACAGGTGGCACGTGGCAGAGCACGTCCCTGAGGTGGCAGTCTGGTGAAGGCACTTCCAAGGAACTCACTGGCTTGATAAGAGGAGACACTTGAAGGAATATTAACCACTGAGGGCCTGTCTTGTGAGGCTTTCTAACCTCTGGTGTACTTCGTGCCTAAATGAGTCACGTTTAACTGGTAGCACCAACCTCTGCCCCGGCTCCATCCCTTCAAAGACTTTCCTATGTCTCTGCAGTCTGAAGATTAATTTCACAGTTAGTATCAGCCTGGCACAGGCCAGACGTGTTCTGCTGCTGCCGGTACTGCTGAAGCAGTGGAGGAGCAGCCAGATCTGCAGCCCAGCTCGAGGGCCCTTTGATCGGGGTCTGTAGGATCCCCAGGGACCCAGAGGAAGCCACAAGTGCAGATTAACTTTATCAGGCACTCGAGCTGAGGTCACATGAAGCCAGTTAGAAGGCAGCTGCACTGATACTGCTGTGCTGGACTCCATGGGAAGGCTCGGGGGAGCTGTGCTGAGGTTACCAGACACATCTTGTGCTGGCTGGGGTATCACAGAGCTTGCTGCAGTCTCCCTGGGCATCATGCTGTGTGTGCATGGTCTGCTTTTTCTATTAGGTGCAGTTTTTTGTCTTCAGGACCGGGTGGAGGAGTCTACTGATGCTTGTCCAGCCTGCTCAGCAACACTTACCTGGCCCCTGGGTGCCTGGAGCTGCCACAGTGCCACAGCACAGCGAGCCAAGGAGCTCCAGGATTGCTGCAGTGTGAGCTGGAGCAGGGATGCTCCTGTCCCAAACCAGTGGAGAAGTGGCATTTTACTTTCAAACCAACAACTGGGCTATGACACAGCAGAGAGCCCTCTGAGACCCCAAAACTTGCTGGTTTTACCCCAGTGTGCTGGTGGGAGGCAGGTTGGGAGGGACATGGGGTTGGCTAGCTGGTCTATGCTGACAATCCCAGGCTGTAGGAATCTGCTCCCGTGGGGCAGGCATGAAATCACTCAAATGCTCTGCAGAAACGGGGTTTGACACCCAGGAGTGGTGGGGAGGCACCAGTGCTGTGTTTTTAGGGTGATTAACAGCCCTGGTGCAGTGCTCTGTGCCATCCCCCATGTCCTGGTGGGCTGTGCCACCTCTTCCAAGGAGTTCCATCACTCTTGCTGGAACCGGGCTCCATTCCTCGTGTCTGCTCCAGAAATGAGGGTGTGAAGTGCAGGAGATGGTCCTGACTCCAGCTCCAGGGAAGGGATGGAGCAAAATTAATGGCTATGATCACTGTGTCCACCCTCTGCACCAAGTGGAAATCAGGTTGTCTGGGTCTAAGCTCGGGTTTGTGCTCTGGAAAATGAAAGATGGAAAGGCTGTGCTCCTGTTGCTGTGTTGGGAAATATGCTCAGTGACTTGTGAGGAGCCTTTCAGCAAACTTCAGACTTTAGAGAGATGAAAGGAGACTTCTGAGGCTTCTGAGAAGCCTGGCCAAAAAGGGGAGGGGAAAAAAAAGAAAAAGAGAAATATTTGCTTTGAGGTTCTGCTTGGAGAGACTCGGGGTTATCTGGGTTGGGAGCATTTAAATTAAGGGAGAAGTCAAAGAAACAGAAGACGTCACCAGCACTTTTTGATGTGAGGCCATTTCTTAACACACACAGATCACTCCTGACTTTGGGGAATTTACCCATACTGAGCTTAGAGGCTGGAATTGGAAAAACCAGTGGAGTGCTTGTGTTTCTTACCAGGGGGTTTGGTTTGCAACCCCCATGTTTGGCAGGAGATGCATTTTACTGGCCTTACACAATCCAGTCTCTCCAGTGCCTTTGCTGAGCTTTCCATCGCATGCTCCTCTCCTCCTGCTGTGCCTGATGTTTGTGTTACTCAGTTTGGAGACCTCAAGGACACAGGGATCTATAATTCAACCCCATTTCCAGTTTTCACTGCGTTCTTTGAGACCTTTTCCTTCCAGGACTCCTTGCATGGGAGTCTCAGACAGGTTGTTGCCTGTTTCTGGCACTGCTGGCTGATGTGTCCCCTGCCAGCCCTACCCCTTGTCACCAGCACACTGGCATTCAGTTTGGGGCTGCTTGGAACAACACATCAGTGCCCTGGAAAGCAGTGGGAAAACAGCAAAGAACATGTTGTAGCTTTATTTTTCTTTCCTGTTTTGACAACCTCTGGCAAGAATCTGGATGAAAACAGAGGGGCTGCAAGAATGATTGAGGAGGGATTTTTCTGTATGGTGTTTTTTTTTAAGATAGGAATTGCCAGGAAAGCCACCCACCTGTTCAGACAAGGCCTCAATTGTGGTCGATGGTGGTGAACAACCAAGTGCCTGTGTTCCCCTCCAAGAGCCACAATTCCTGGGTTATTTTTAGCAGATTTGCACACCTCTGTTTATTTGCTCTCCCTGGTGCACATTCCTCAGTCCCTGCGACCTCCTCCAGCTAAAGCTGGAGGGAGAGAGGAGCTTTCTCCTGATGCTAATGGGAAGGGATGGATACACTGAGTTTTATCCCAGTACTCATTCAGGATAAAACAGAGCTGTGGGCTTTGCCTCTGGGGGTCCCAGAGCCATCTCCTTTCACAGTGCTGATGCCCTGCCACCTCTCCCGTGCCTCTCTGGATGTTTTTGGAGCTTGGAGGGGCAGTGTCTTCATCTGCTTTTCATTTCCTTGGATGCTGCTGGGCTATCAGCTTGTTTTGTCCTTAATGACAAGTTGCTGCTCTGCACAGTCTCCAAGGCAAGGGAGGTGTTTAGTCTGCTGTGGGTTTTTTCCTGTGCTCATAAAATAAGGGAGACAGTAACTGATGTCTTGGGGTGGAGGGAAGGGATTTATCAGTGGAGAAAATCGGACCGACCTGGAGGAGTTTCATTAGATGGGGATGAGTTCTTAAGTGGTAAAAATAATCAGTCAGCTGCATAAAACAAAATGTTTGTGGCCTTGAGCGATGCTGTCAGAGCGATCGGTGTGGTCTCCTCACCACAGTCCCCGAGAGCCTCGTTGATGCTGGTGTGCATCTTCCCAGTGTGCCAGTGAAATGGGAAAGGAATGTCTTATCCCTGTTGCTGGAAAGAGCTGAGCAGCAGGGAGGCTGCTGTCTGTCGGCCCTGCGGGACAGGTCGGGCTTCCAGGGCCACCCTGATCCAGCAGTTTTGGCTTGGCCTCGGTGAGGCTGCTCCAGGTCATGCGAGAAAGTGCTGACTTTCAGTGCAGGAATACTGAATTCCCAGGGCCATCGTTCTGTTTCCCTTCCCTTAGTGCCGTTACTGGTGCCTTGCTCCTTGGGTGGGTCCCTGTTCTTTTCTGTGCTTCTGTCATTGCTCATTTGCACAGGTAGGAGGGAGTTGGACAACTCTGTTTCATTTCATTCTGCATTTTCTCTCTGGGTTTGTGCTAACTCTTGCTCTGACACAGTTTCAGTGTGATCCTGCATTCCTTATATCAAGACCTTTGGCTGTTGCAGAGTAGTCACTTGGGAGGGTTTAGCAGTTTGAGGATCAGGTTGAAATACTCGGATTCATGAAAAGCAGCAGAAATGGCTCAGCTCTTCCCTGTTTCCGTCAGAGCCAGCTCTACTCTGTTACAGGAACACAGCAGCTGGGCTGGGCATGACCAAACCCAGAGTGATTTTTGTTAGGGACTTCCTTGGTGGCCTGAGACCTGCAATGATCCTGTTGCTATCAGAGCCACTCAGGAGATGTGTCCATTGGCCTCACTGCAGCTTCATGCTGGCTGATGGGGAGGAGGATCTTAGAAACCAGTGTCTGGGCAGCTCAATGAAATGTCACTCTGCACACCTCTGTCTCAACACCCTGAGCTGGAATTTCCCATCTCACCTGCTGCTATGCCCTGCAACTCTCCAGAGTGGTACCTGTGCCCAGCAGCCGGGTTGGAGCTGTGTAAAAAGGGAATCTGAACTCTCTCTGTGTGATGGACAAGCCCCAGAGTGCTTTGGGATACAGTTGGGATGCAGACTGGCTGCTCAGCTTAGTTTGCAGGAAGGTTATGGGGTCACAGGGGTGTTTCTGTTGGAAATGTAGCACAGTTACACCGGTTGTAGCACAGGTGTGGGAATACCTGCGGAAAAGAGCCAGGTCCTGGTAGAGCACCTCACTTGTTTCTTGTCCTCCTACCTGAGGCCACAGCAGCTTTTTCTGGGCTCACTGAATCCTGTGCAGACTCTGCATGTGGATGAGACATCGCTCGTGCTGCACTTGGAGCCTGTTGTGTGTTTCCACGGAGGAGCTGATGACCCCTCACATCTCTCCAACTGTCGGGTGGTGATTACTTGGCCAGTCAAGGCACAGGATCAGTATCTAAACACGAAATGACCACAGTGATCCTGACAGCGCTGGGATTAGCAGCGTCTGTCCCCTCCTGCCACCTCCCCCTCCTCACGGCAGTGGGGCTGGAAACAACAGGAGCAAATTCCCCATCCTGCTTTAATGTGGCTTGGCCATGAAACTATGTACACTGTAACCAGCTTGCTGCATGTTAAACAAACAGGGACACTCCTCCTGTAGTGAAAGCAGAACCATTAATAACATTGTTTATAACGTGCTTATTTGCTGATTTGGAGGTCAAGCATGTTTGACATTCCCACTGCTGGAAGGGGCTGGCCTAGCAAGGACCTCTGCTTTACATCGGACACTTCTCCTTTTTTTTTGCAAACCACATCTACGTTTTCCTGAGAAATGTTTATGGTTTGGAGGTCGCCGACATAATTTTAAACATCTGCTCAGCTCAGAAAGGGAGAGATTGTAATTGTTTTTTCTACGGCCCTCTTAAGCCTCAGTTTCTTTCAAGCACTGTGACTGATGTGTCACTGCCTTGCTTACTTCAGGCATCCTGAAACGTGCAAGCAGTGATCCCTCCAGAGCCACTAAAGCAAACAGCTCAGCACCTGCCGCTTGCTCGCTGTCACTGTGATGTTGAAGACTCTTGAAATTCAGTTTTCACGTGTGGAGGGTGCCAAGTCCTGACAGTGCCTTCAGTGTCAAGCAAGCAAGGAAGGTCTAGGGACACACTGCTGAACATCATGTCAGCTCTGGAAGGACAGTTTGGAGGCTGGGCAGGTCTCCTGGCAGGCACTGCCTGTGCTGGCCATTGGTTCTACGGGGGTCTTCCACTGCTTTTTCCGTAACAGAGACACCTTTTGAGAGCTGGGCTGTGGTTACAGCAAGAGCCTTCTCTGGGCTGATGTTTGGTTGTCAGCTCATCTCTGTGTGCTGAGCTGGAGGGTATCTGCACCACTGTCCTGGCTCAGCAGGGCCGTGGGTCCATAAGAGGAGATGGTGTTGTTCAAAGCTTTGCTTTGTGGCTCCAGGAGCCACAGCAGGAATAACTTCTGAAAACTGGATGAGCTAAATGACATCTTTCTTTAATTTTTGTGTCCTGTGCTCTACATTCCTTTATAGCTCTCTGTCTGCTAAATGGGACTGTGCTATCATCCCAAGCCTGAAATGGAGGTGGAGTTTGATGTGATGATGTCTCTGGAAAATGGCTGATGACAAGGACATGATGAGTGATTTACAGAAGTAGTTTCTATTTTTTGAAAACACCCCATTTCTCTGCAAAGCACACCATCAGACAAACAAGCCAAGGGAAGTGGATGCATTATCAACCTATGAAACAAACTGGGCTGCTTTTCAAATATGAAAGAGATACCCAAGGGTTGCCAAAATGCATTTTGGTGAGGAAAGAAATATGACAAATTGTTTTTGTTGTAGAGAGAACATGCCAGGATTCAGAGATGTGTATCTACCACCTCCGGGGAGGAGAGAAATTTGTGCTTCAACATTTCTAAAATGAGCAAATGTAGACCAAAACATAAGTCTAGGGTTCTTTGTCCTTCGGAAATCTGTCCCCTCTTGTGGATCCTACATTCTTAAATTCCAGCTGTGAAGTCTGCCACTGGAAATGTCTTTGTAGAAGCGGGCACAGAGCTCTGGATCATCAAAACACATGTGGTGACTCTGCCTTGAAGATATTTGCACCCAGGTCTCACACGTGGTGATCTGGCCAACTGCAGACAAACCTTTTTGGGGCCGGGGAGGCTTCCAGGGTGTGATCACAGAAGACTTGTTTCTTTGCAAAGCTTAGCTAAAAATAGGAAACGATGTAGATTGCCATGGCAGATTTTCAACTCCTAAACAGCACTTTAATCTTATTTTGATCCTAGTTCCCTAAGGAGGAAAGGATGGTGTGCTCATACAGGACTCTGTGTATGTGTGTTTGCGTGTGTTTGTTTATCCATCCACATTCGCTCCTACATGCTGAGTTTTGAGCCCCTGGACCAATTTCAGCAAAAACTGGACATCTTGATAGCGGCCTTGGAGTCTTTAAATCTCTAAAATTGTGTGAAATAAGCAGCCCAAATGATAAAAAGCACTTTTACTAAAAACTGCAGTGAGGAGACTGACATCTAAGCCTAACCCTTAGTAGATTGCAGAGAATCCACACAGGGGGATGTCATAAATGCTCCAACCACAGAAGGAGTTTCAATCACAGCACATCCTTTATAGTGCACCAGAGAATCCAACCACAGCTCAGAAATCCCCAGGAAACTACCCTGTGTTATTTCTGCTGCTTATAGAAAAACTCATCTGGTCTGTTTGTTTGTTTATTTGGGGGGGGGGTGTTTTTTAAATTTTATGGAGAAGCCGCAGGGCATGACATTTTAAATTAGGATTAGATTGCCATAGGAAATGGTGAGAAAGGTCACAGAAATATCCCTCTCTTGGCAATGAAAAGCCTTTAAAACCACGTCCAGGCTGTGCTCTGCTGAGCAGAGTGTTGAAGATGTGCTGAATGGAGGCGTGGGAACGTGGAGCAGCGCCCTGGGCAGCCTCTCGGGAGGTGATGGGAGTCCTGGGGAGGTTACTGTGACCTGGCAGCACCATCCTGCCCCAGTGCCTCCCCCAGCCTCATGTTCAGTTGCTGTGCTCACTGCCAGGCTGCTGCTCCTTCCCCTGGGGGCACAGGGCTTTGGGCAAATAGAAGCTGGATACAGGATCCAGAGAGGCATCAGACTTTCTCGATATCAATGGTGGGATTCATCTCACCAAACTCTCTACAAGATATCCAAGGCCAAGTTGTTTTTTCGAAGATCTCTTTATAATCGGAATAAATTGGCAAAAATGGAGTAATTTTCCCCCTGGAGGTACCTCATCCTGAGGCAGGGGGGCCATCCTCTACTTGTCACCACGGACTTCAACAGCGCTCAGGGTGACCAGTTCAGACCTGGCCATGGCACTTGTAGACACCCTGTTAAAGGCAGGTGAACCCCTCAAGCTGTTCTAGTCCACAGTGATGGCCTTCAAAATGAAGGTTTTGAGTGCAGGGCTTTAGTTCGCCTCTTACCAACAAGCTCAGCTTGAGACTGAGATCAAGATGATGAGCAGATATTGCCACCAGGCAGCTGCTGTGGAATTCCCATGCTGCTCTGAAGCACCTGACAGATGCTGCCAGATGGACCTGAAGTGTGATCTGTCTCTGAAAATGGGATGCAAATAAGGTCTGCCATGGAAATTGTGGTTAGGGGGAGCACCTGAGGATGTTCATATCCTTCTGCTCACTAAGGGAGACTTACAGATGAGCTTGATGTTGCTGACTACTACCTGTGAGCATTTTAGCCCTTCACAGTGAAAGCAAAGAGCAGAAAGTCGAGGTGATGGAATCCTAATTGGTAAGGGCTTTTCTGGTTCTGCTGACAAATAATGATGTATTTTATTTTTTAATTTTATTTTATTTTTTTTGCTCTCTATCCACTGGTGTTCTCAGCACAGTGGGGAGGCAGCTACAACTGCTGCCACTAATCGAGCCCAGCTGATTCTTTCAAAGAGTTTCTGCTTGGAATTACCAGGGTTTGCTTATAATTGTATTAAGAGAACATGGCAGCCTCTAGTTCTCCTTTTGCCATTTCTATCTGTAGCTGTATATCCAAGTGTGGAGCTGTGTGACCATAAGTACACTCACTCTTTTATGGGTACTTTGCCCTGATCTGTTTTCACTCTTTCTCTTATTTCTGCACTCTGTAAAAGTTATGAAACATGTAGGAAGAAGCCAGCAATGTGGCCAGTTCTAGGCAGAGATGCTCCTTCTATGTGGGGATTGGGGTGTTGGAAAGACTGACACTGGTTTTTGTCATAAACATTACTTTTGTTAATTCCAGTCTGGCTCAGTAATACCTCCACAAGGGCCTTGTGGTTCCAAGGGCCTTGGTGTCAACTACTTTGTATTGTTAGGACATTGTTGCAAGCCAATATTTTCCTTGGCAAAACCCTTCAAGTCACAAGCTCGGTCTCTCAGAATTTCCCACTGTGAGTGATCGGCAAACCCGAAGCGTTCTCTGACATCTGCAAAGGGCTTGTGGGTAAAAGAGGGGGATTAGCAAAGAGGTGATCTCAGCCCCTTGCACTTTGCATGCAGCACATGGGTAATTTAACCATCATAACTTAAACTGCTGCAAGATGATGCTTGTGGCTCCTCCCCAGTGTCTGCAGCTGTGGAGTCCTAAAGCACACCACTCTCTGCTTCACTAGAGGCTGGAGACAAACCAGTTGGAAAGCTGAAATTAAAACTTATCCCTCACTGAATTGGTCATCCCCAAGGGGTGAATGCACAGCCCTGGTGTGCACACACACACAGAGCTTACCAAGAGCCACTGGTCATTTCAGGGACAGAGGCGGGTGCAGGTGGATCTGGTGTTGGTGGGTTTGGTCTGCTGGAGTTTTGTGCATTAAAAAGTATTGAAACTCTCACCTGAAACCTGATGGGTCAAGTTTTCCTCACAGGTAGAAATTTGTAGAGGGGATGTGCTGAATGCTGAGATGGCTCAGTCTGGATGTCTCATGCTTTTGTTCCCAGTTTGATGTTGTAGGAATGCTCACTTTTTTATTGAAGCCTTGGCACATATACTTTTTTCTTTTCTTTTTCTTTTGCTGTCAGGCTGTTTGCTCTGGATGAGCCTTGTTTTTCAGAGAAGTCACCATGTCCTGGTGAATTGGAACAGAAATCTGTTGCAGAGACCTGACTGCCCCAGCAGAGCCCTGTCCCCTCAGCAGGCTCTGCTCCTCCTGGTGCTCCTGCCTGTGGGGAGCACAAATGGGCAAAGCTCCTCATCCTCTGTTCCACAAGAGCTTCTTCCCCAGAAAATGTTTTTGTTTCTGTCCTGCCAAGCTGGCTCACCACCAGCAGTGACACCTGTGATGGGACAAGGTGCTGGTGCATCCTGGTCTGGGTGCCCCCCTGGCTGTGGGAGGTCTCACAGGGGGCCCAGGTAGCTGTGCTTAGAGCCTGAGGGCTGGAGACACCCATCGCCAGCAGACCAGTCCTAACTGTGTAGGAACAAACTATCACAGCTCACAGTCCTGTCAGTCAGAGGCAGGATCTAAGCCTGGATTGCCTGAGCAGCAGAGAGTGCGTTGTTTCATCCCAGGAGAATTCTGAGGGTTACTTTGGCAGAGGACAATGGAAAAAGCATGGACTGTGGCTGGCTTCGCAACTCTTGGCTGTGTGGATGACAAAGCCTGCCTTCTGGTCTGCCAGCCCTTTTTGCCTTCATTAGCACAAACTTATTTTGGAACCTTTTTTTTTTTCCCCCTCTTTTTCTTTTCTCTGGCTGGTCTTTGTCCCTGAAACCCACACACTGTTGGGAGCATCCAGCAGATAAGAAAATGGTGTGAGTTATGTTTTGCATCATCTATGGTTGGAATTTAAGTTCTGCAGGGTCAGTTTTAAATTAGCCCTGGAGGGTTGGTTGTGCTTTATAAGCTGGATGGCTTGGCTTGCAGCCGTTTGATTTTTCCAAATAGTATAAATCTATAGACATTTGCCTTTGGCGCAAAAAAACTCCCCGCTTCGAAGTCAAGAATAATTATTTTCCCAGAGCCAAGGTCAGCAGCTGGAGTCAAATAACGGGATGAAAAAGGCCACTCTTGTTGCTTTTCACATGATTTTTAAAAAGTAATTTTAAAGTCTAATCTCAGTGCATCATCATCTGTCTCTTGCTCCCGTGGCAGCCCAGAGAGAGTTCCTTACCCCAGGTACAGCTTCCAGTATCCTCCAACAGGGCAGGAATTTCTCCTGAGGATGAATGTCACTCATGTAACAACCTGGAAATCACTCCCACCTTCTTCTCCAGCTCTGTGAAGAAAGCCTTGGAAAACCTGAGCTGAATTAGTCATAAAAAAGGCTGTAATGAGAGGAACCCCCAGCACATCTGTCAATATGATTCTTGCTGTTGTATGAGGAGGCTTTGCAACACTTTCTAATTTATCACCTTAACCCAAAGTAGTAGAAATAGAGGAGAGTGAAGGGAGGGGAGAGAGAGTTTGGAAATCACCTTGGGTTGTGCCACTGTGTGATTTGCATCCACCCATTAACGAGCTCAAAAGCTGCTCCTGGCTCAGCGAGAGCATGTGGGGACATCTGTGGGTTTGGGGACATTTATTGTTGATGTCTCTGGCATAGCTGAGTTCTGTTTCTGGGCCCAGACACATCACCAAGTTGCCGTGGTGCCGTGAGCTGCCTGAGCCCACCGAGCCGTGCTGGCGGCCGGAGCGGGTGCCCTCGCTGTGGGCACGTCAGGTTGTGAGACTCAGTCCCACCTGCAGCAACAAACACACAGAAAACCACGAGAAATGGTGCACAGCCAGCATTCCCTCTGCCTAATGGTGGGTGTTTCCCTAAGATTTTCCAAATTAGTCTAAAAACTCACAATTTCCTTCTTTTTATTTTTACGGTGAACTGGAAACAATGTTTGAATGTCCACTTCAACCGAAATCTTTGATTCAGGTTCCTACTTCTCCAGAAAGAAATACTCTTAGCAAGTAACTTGTACTAAAAATGCCATTTTAGGGATGGGCCCCTGGACAACACTTTCCACCTGGCTCTGCAGGGAAGACTTGGGATGCAGGTGGGAAGTGCCCCAACACTGGCCCGACAAGTGATTTGGAGGAGACAAAATGTACACTGCATCTGTCCAGAACATTATGAGCTGTATCTAGCCTGATTTTCCTTCTTGAGACTGTTGAATTTATCTAGGGTTATTATTTCAGGCATCCTTTCCTCCTGCTACTGAAAGTCCCTCCAGCTGGAAAACAAACCCTGCTCTCTCTGAGCACATGGATCGTTTTGGTCTGGACCAACTTGTGTCAGAGTGACATAACCCAAAAAAGCTTTAGGAACCATTTGACTGAGATTCTGCTGCCAGAAATACTGAAAGTTAAAATAATTCTTGGTAGGGTCTCCCTCCCCTGTGGATTCCAGGTGTTGGCCACAACAATTCCAGCTCTGCCTTTGCTGCTCTGGCCTCTCGTGTGTCTCTGAAGCAACTCATGGCAGAGGAAGCAAAGGGCCAGGAGCCACAGCCGAGGAGACAGGCTGGGCTTGGGCCAGCACACATCTCTCTCTCCAGCTCTGTGGCTCCCTCTGCTCTCAGCTCAGCATGGATTTAGCTGTGTCCTGGGAGTGCTGCGGGACCTGGGCTTCAAAAGCTTTTCCTGGGCTGAGGCAGGAAGCACCTCATGCTTCACCACGAGCCATTGCCTCCAGGCCAGGATGGGACTCCTGGATGTGCAAAGTGAGAAAACCAGGCAAAAAAAAAAAAATCAAATGCAAAAAGTTCTGCACTGGAAACCTCAGGTGATGGCTGAGCAGAGGTGGTGGGTATTGCTTGGCTACCAAAGAGGCATCTTTGTTCCATGTTGGTGTGCCTTTCCTTCCCCTTTAGATTGTTTATGGAAATACTGAAGGTGTTATTTGTTATCTCTTCTACACAGTTAATGTATTTCCCTCTTCAGCTTCCTCAGTGCCAGTTGTATTTCCTGGGTAAACATTGTTTGTATTCTGCTCTTCCCCTGCTAAAAACCGACCCCTGGGGCTGCTGGGGGTATCAGCCAACACAACAGGCTAGGGGATGGGTAACTGAGGTGGCTGATGTCCCTGGAGACCGCAGTAAAATAACCCCATCGTTTATCATGACCTTGAGTAATTCACTACTTATATCCTTGTCTCACTTCCAAATCTGTTAAATAATGGAAAAAGTTATTCCTTCTTTCTGAGATAGGTCAAAGTCTGGGTGATCAGCCTTATTAAGAATTTTGGAGGGACAGGCCCATTTCTATGAAACAGCCAGATTCTTGTCTGGAGTAAATCAGGACAGTTTTGTCCCAGTCACTCAGAGCAGAGCTGTTTTGCACCAGCTGGAGATGAGCTCCCAGACATCCCCTCTGCAGCTTTATGTATGGGCAGATCACTTTGTAAAGTATGAATACAGCTTTCAAGTGAATTGAATCTCTTTGTGTGGAGACGTAGAGAGCTTTTGGATCAATGGATACGTCATCTTCCAGTCTAACTCTTAATAACATTTTCCATCTTCAAAGGAATCCCCTGATTCCTTTGAATCCTTTTCTTTTGAATCCTTTTCCTTTAAATTCCTTTTCTGATTCCATCAGATTGCCTAAGGAAGGCTCAAATCCCACCCTGGGCAGCAAGCAGGTTTTATTAGCCCCATTTTACATAGAGGCAAACCAACACTGGGGTGAAGGCTTATATTTTGGAAAGATGCCTCTAATTCTTGGTGCACTCAGGTTTTGCCCATCCCCCAGTGTGCTGAGGCTGCTGTCACTGTCATGGAACAGTGCCTGATCTTTAGCCGGTGCTGAGAACTGGGAGAGTGATGGCAAAGCTGAGGGAGCAAAGGCAATTTGGGTGGCGGATGCCCACAAGCCATGGAGTTGCTGTCGGGATATCACCCACCCTGAATTCCCAGCTCACCCCAGACCTACCAGCTCCAGCGGGTCAGGAGGAGCAGATTTGGAGTTCTCCTAATTTGTTTCCACACTGGGCACTGCCCCTTGGGCTGTTCACTGTAACTCCTGGTATCAGATGAGGAACTGTTTGCCCGCCCTGCACCTGGTGTTGTCATTCCTGCCTGTCCCGAGTGGGTGTATAATGGTTCCCACTCCATTTCACAGCCGCCCGGGATGGGTAAACAAGGTGAGGGCTGGGATGGTCTGGCTCAGAGAGCCGAGATGAACATGCCTGCCTTCACAGCTCACCCATCACGCAGTCTCCACAGCCGTGGGTCACTCCTGACCCACAGAGTTTCGCTATTTGTGTAAGCGTCGTCACCGAGCCCTGCAGAAAGACTCCAGTAAACACTCAGCAAAGGGCAGCTCTCCCTCACCAGTCCTAAGCCCAGCGAGGCATGGCTGGCTTTACTCAGGAGGCTGAGCAGGATGTGTATGTTGCACATAATAAGAAGGGTGTTGGCCAGGTTTGTTCACTGCGGGCTGCCCAAGCTGTGCTTGTCCGCGGGTATGAGCCCCTCCAAACCAAACGGGGCACAGTCCTTTTGTCGCACGTGCTGTGCACTTGGTCTCTCACTTTAAGCCTCTTACACTGGGAATGTTTCTTGGGAAACAAAAGGTTAGCACTAGGTTTCTCTCCTGTGGATGATCACTTCTGATTTCACTTGGTTTTTTATCCCTGTTGGACTTACGGCAGTGGAAATGGGAGTAGCTACAGTTCCACAGTGGGCCACAGCTTCAGATGGGTTTTGAAGAGAGATGAGTGCAAAGCCTCAACCCTGATTAAGCCACCTTGGCTTCAGGTGGTGCCTGTGGGTTGTGGTGCACAGGGACAGAGCACCCCTTCCAGCAGGGAGAGTGTGGCCAGGGTGGTAGGAGAGGAGGTAGGGCTGGGGAGACCTGGGCTGCATCAGCAAACCACGGTGGGGGCCCAAACTGTTTGATGAAATGACAAAACCAAAAGCTAATTGTGGGGAGAAGGTGCAGATTAATAAAAAGGTACTTTGACAGAGAGGGACTGGCCCAAAAGTGGGGTAAATCACGTAGGTCTCCAACTGCTAAAGCCATGGATTAAATATAGGGCATGGGACTTGGCCTGCAGGGGATGGCTGCTGGTCAGGTCTAAGGAATCTTGGCTTTACCAGCCAGAAGAGGCCTGTTTCAAACTATGAATGTTAGTCTTTTATAGCCACAGAGATGCCAGGATCACTTGCACCGAGTTATCAGGCAAGAACAGTTCTCTGAGCAGTAGTTTAATGTAGCATTGGATCTGATATCAGCATCTCTTTGAAACAGAATTTGATTTTCATTTTAATTTCTTTTTTCCACTGTGCTGTCAGTGGTGAAGCCTGCAAGACTGATTTATCTGTCCACTGGTGCAAACTTAAAATGAGATACTGGTAAAACTTGACTTCTGCACATAAGACCATCTTTCCGGCCCCATTAATATTGAAATAAATTTTCCTATGACAGAAAAGACCAAAGAGCAGTGGAAGAGGGAAACATTGGACTGGAAGGACAGGAAGAAATGGCACCACCCAGAATTAAGTCCAATGACTTTGTTTGGCACTTTGGCCCCATGCAAATGAGCGGTAAAATTTGCATCGGCGTGAGCTGAGCTGAGATAAACCTTAATCTGTTACAGATAGTAACCCTTTGCTGCTTTGTATTGTGAGGAGTGTGAATATGGGTTTCTAGGCTTCAGGCGAGTCTGATCGTGGGTTGGATTGTAGCTGCCTCACCAAAGCCAATTGCAAAAGTCATGTTGACTTCAATGCAACCAGGTTTGGGCCCCGAGGCAAACTTGGCCTTTTAGTCAGTCGAGATCAAGTGTTATAATAATTCAATACCTGATGAATCACCTCGTAGGATATAATTTTTCCCATTGCAGGGAAAGGGGTGTATTTGACAACCCAATATGATCCTTCTCTCTTTAACTACTAAGAAACTAATCCAGCTAAATCTTCTGGCAGCAGACATCTGAAAACCACTGGGAACTGCCATGCCACGAACGCGGCGATACGCTGTAAAAATAGCTTTAGCTGAAATGCTATTTTATTGCAGCAGTTGCTATAGTTTCTGGATCTGTCAGAGATTCCCTCCCCATAAACCTTGACTTTAAAAGGTGTGGGGGGGTGGGGGTGTTCTAAGTCAGCTGTTGTGATTCCCATTAGGCTGAAACTTGGCACCAAGACACCCGTACGTTAAACGCATCCCCTGCAGGTCTTCTGAGCTTTCTCAAAGTGCGGGTGTGTGGCTTGTGCACAGGAGAAATATCAGCCTGGATTCACTGACTGCCCTAAAAGGCTCTTTTCTGGGTTCCTGTGAGGCAGGAGCAGCCCTAAGAGCAGCCAAGGGCAGGAGCGACTTGGCACAGCCGGAATATCAGCGTGAAGGTCAACTGCCTTATTCCTGGCTCCCTCTGCTTTGTACACCACATTTTACTCTTTCCAAGGTGACAAGGTAGAAAATGAGAAAACCCATATGTGTTCCTGGATCTCTGCTTCTCTGCACTACTTCCATCTGGCCTGAGCAGGGAGATGTGGAAGCTGCAGGGAAAAGGTGAGAGCAAAGGAGGCCTTTAGCAGGCAGGGCTCGGCTCGGTTTGAGCCCCACAGCAGTAGGAAAGCAGAGAAATTCCCCACAGCCACCCCAGCATTGCCAGGGAGAAGTTCAGAAGGAAGCTCTGGTATATTTTCCACCTCTTGTGAGCCTTGCAGAGGACCAGTGCTGGCCTCTGAAGAAGGCAGATGTCTCTTGGGTCTTTTTCAGGAGGACTGGAGGCCAAAGTGTGGACAAGACAGATTTTTCATCTCCTGACAGCAGTTTGCAATCACTTTTGGTTAGCAAGAGCTAAGTAGGGGTTTGTTGTTGGGGGTTGTGCATCCACACACAGCTCTTGGGAATCCCCAGCGCAGGCAGGCTCAGGTCAGGTCTGCCATGTCAGAGCTGCAGAGAAGGGAAGGGGTAGGAAGGTCTTTAAAAACATCAAGTAAGTAAGTAAATAAATAACCCCTTCCATCCCCTGGTGCCTCTGATCCCATGTTGTGTCAATGCTCAGGACCCACCCATGGAGCTCAGGCAATGCCGTGGGTTCCTATTTGGGGGGGGGAGGGCGGCCCAGTTGCAGGCAGATCACTCAGCAGGTTTCTCTTTGAAGTTTAGGCAAGGTCTGGATATTGTTTTTCTTTTTGTCCCCTGCACTTCTCTCCTTGCAGGGACAAATGCGCTCCTGCTGTTCCAGAGCCAGCTGTGCTCTGTGCAGACCAGACGCCCATCGCACACGGCTGTCAGGTGTTGCTGCCCCTGGCTGGCCCGTGCCAGGACTGCTCTGTGCTGGAGAGGCCAGTCTGGGAAAGCTGAAGGTCTGCTCCAGCCCAGAGCTCACCCCATGGCAGCACCATGTCCTCTCCAACGCACTGAGGCCACACAGGATCCACGTTTCTGCAGCATCTCCCAAAGCTTCTCCAGGCGGGACCCACCTGAGCCTGATGTGACTGTTCAGCTGCTGCCTGGGGGAAAGATGCTTTCAGGAAAAGGGAGTGCAAGGAGCAGTTACTGGGGGAAAGGCAAGATGGCCTGTGGAAATCCCAGCATCCCACCAACTCCTGCAGAGCCCTGAGCAGGCAGGGGACAGGAGGTGCCTTTCTCTCCTCCCTCAGCCAGGGTTTGCTTATGACAAATGCACCACGTGCCCCGGTCCTCGCCACCAACGCCTTTCCTTGTGGCTTTCTGTGTGCTGCAGTTGCATTCTGCAGACATCTGGATTCAATAACCCTGCTGATACAGCCCATAAAATTAGAAACCGAACACTGCGGAAGGCAGAGGTCAGCGAGTGATTCATCCCGATATAATGCTGGGCTGGAGCGCTCCACGCCTCAGGAGGGGGCTCTCGGGGCCCTGGGGTGCAGTGGGGCAGCCCCCTGCCCACAGCTCCCTGTGCTCTGTCAGGAGAGGTGGGAAAGCAGGGGGAGGATTTCATTGCCTGCAGCGCTTCCCTGACCTCGGAGGGAGAGAGCCGGCACCTCCCTCGAGGAGCATCTCTGCGGCCTGCGCTGGAAGTGCTGTGCATCCCACTATTGGGGGCATAATCAAGGACTTGGAAAAACTGGGCTCATTTCCTCTTCACAAACTTCTTGTGTAACTCCAGACAAATCCCTGCCTTCCTTCTGGCCATTAAACCAGGACTTGAGCCTGCTGAAAGTCTCGTTTTCGGTGGGGAAGCTTCCCCATGTCCATCAGCTTATCCCTGTGGTGTGCTGGGCAGCGAGGCTGAGCTGCAGCCTGTCACTGGTCCCTCCAAGCATCTGAGTATCTGTGCCACTCCTGAGGAGGAGGTGGCTGCAGTGTCTCAGTGTCCCCAGGCTGGACAAGGTCCTGGCTGGAGCCTGGCTCTGCCCAACTGGTCCCTTCCAGCCAACTGGCACCAGTGCTCAGTGCCCTGAGCCTTTTATGGATGGTTTCACCACCCCAAAACTCCTTCCTGCCCCAGTGGCTCTGGGTCACAACTGTCCCCAGGAGCTGAGAAGTCTGATTCCCAGTTTGCAGCACCCTGTGACTCCTGTGTCCATGGTGAGCAGAGCTGGAGCCGATGTTTTGTTCTGCAATGCACCAGCCCCAGGCTTGAGCGGAGACCAGGGAACGGGTGTGGGTTAGAATGCACATGGGAGGGTTAAAGTTCATGCTTTAATACATTTCAATAGATAATATATTAAAATAGAGAATGAAAACAGAGAGGAAGGGATGGAAAAGATCAGAGAGCAGAGCATAGACTCAGACCAAACTGCTGAGTGAAAATTCAGGAAGCCCATGGATACCCTCATGCCTGCAGGCACAAATGTGTGTGCTGGATGGCCCACGTGCTGACTGTGAGTGTGTGTGCTCATCACCAAGAGCTCAACTCCTGATTTCTCAGCCTCAGTGGTACTTGCTCACTTCGTGTTCTCCCTGCAGCCAAGGCATCGAGCAACTTGCATATTTGCATGGTGACAGCATTCAACCCACTGTCTCCAGAGAGCAAAGGCACAGCCAGGGGGATGAAGGATTGTTTTCATCATCCTACTGACTCACACAGGGACACTGGATGGTGAGGGAGGGATTTGAAAGTCAGGAGGAGAGCCAGAGGCTGAATTCCCCTTGGCAGCCCTCACAGCAAGGGCTGCAAAGACTTTGAGATGGTGTTTGCTGCAGTGAGATGTCCCTTGTGAGCTGGGCTGGAAGGGAGATATCACCCAGTGCGTGTGACTGGGCTCTTGTAGGAAACACGGGACAGGACAGACAGAGCAGGGACAGCTTGGGCTGGTGGCAGCAGCAAGTGGGGGCCAATGTCACACCAGCTCGGACTGGGGATGTGCACTGGACAAACTGGGACTTGGTGCCACTGCTTTGGTTCTCATAGAGCTCTTTGTTGACCAGAAGGAGAGGAGGTTTAAGACACCCCATGCAGGACCCAGTCTAGACTAGAGGGTTTTTTACAATACTGGTTTTCTCATAATGGTTCTTCCATTTTCATTCCCCCCTTTTGACCTCAATGCACCGAGACCACCGGCATGAAACCATGTTTTCCCACTGCTCTGTATGATGATGATAATCTCTGGAGCCACTTCCTGGGCAATTTTTTGGGTGGATAATATCTGTGGTTTCCCCTGTGTTTGCACAAGTATTTCTATTTGCAAACACATGGAGAAACTCTCCTCCCCTGGTATTGCAGAAGAGCTTCCTACACTTCCAAGCACTGATGTCTCAGAGTTTTCCTTTCCCTGAGCCCCCAGGCCGGGTGAAGCCATTAATCCCTGGCCTGTGACACACTCCTTCATACCCCCCGTGCCAAATCCCTCGCCTTGCTGGGAGGGAGCTCGCTGACCACCCCTGGGGTTTGCAGCCACCCAGGTGCTCTGGCACCGAGGGCTCTGCAGCTCATGTCACTCCTCAAGGCTCTCAGAGGAGGAGGCACAAGCCCCACCACACAGGGGGCTGCCTTCGCTGCCCTGTTTTTTGTGGAGATGGAGCCTTGTGGCACTGCCTGAGCACAGCTGGAGCGGCAGCGGGGGATAATCGGATCCAGGAGGTGGCTGCCTCCAGCCTGCAGGATCCATCCTGGGGTGAAGGCCCAGGGATGCTCCTCACCTTCATTCCTGCTGTTGCTGTAACAAGGGAGATTCCTTAAGATTAAGGTGCAAGATGGGATTTTTGCAGAAACCTGTGGCAGACGAACTGTCAAGAGAAGGGTTTGCTGTGACGCTCTAGGCTGGACTCAGCAGCTTGAGCTGGCCCTGGGAGCACAGAGGCTCTGTGCTTCTAACACCAGACTGTGGATTTTAACACTGGATTGGCAGGGGCTGCTCTAGGCCAGACCTCAGGCAGGAGGGTGTAAAGTTTGGCTGCCTGAAGGGCTGCAAACGTGTGCCCAGAGCGTGCCCGGGAGCCTCCCCGCGGTGTGGGATGTGCCAGGTCAGTGTCCCGCGGCTGCACAGGCACTGCTCCCGGTCAGTGGAGATCCTGATCCTTTTAAGGTGACTCTTAATCCCATCTAACTTTGCTCAAGGAGAACTGATATTCCCTGAGGAGGCACAGGCAGGATCAAAGGCCAGCGAGATCTTTACTCTGGAGAAAGTTGGGCTGGATTAGGCTCAGCTTTTATAAATATGCAGATCAAGTACATGACCTGCATTTCATTTCATGGATATTTTATTAACTTTATTTTTTTCACTTGTCATAGCGTGAGTGTGGCTTGGCTGAACAGCTTCAGACTGTTAATAGCCTTGGCCTTGGTGTGAGCTTGTGCTGTTAAGTAATTTGCAACGGGTTTCTTTAATTACAAACGCTCTTACTTTTCCACATCATCACAGTCTGCGTGGCAGATACAGATTTTTACAAACCACGTGCCTCAGCCATGAGGGATTTGCAGAGGCTGTGGTTCAGCTGGGAGTGCAGGCGTGGGTCACACAGGCGTCAGGATATCTGAAGGTAGAGGACCAGGCACACAGTGGGAACACCAGAGGGAAAAGTGGGGTCTAGAGCTCTCAGCAAGAGGGTGGAAGCTCAGGGCTGGTGAAAAATCACACTCAAGGAGTCCCAGATGATGCAGCCAGAGCTGACAGCCGCAGACGAAAACCTCTGTCTTTATCTCCCCTCAGCAGAGTTTCTGCTCTGCAATGAGGGCTGTGAGTGTTTGGGAACCCGGGGAGCCGTGCGGAGGCTGAGGCACCTTTGCAGGGTGGTGTCTGGGGACAAAACACCCAGCCAAGGAGGAAAAACAAATTTAAAAGCTCTTGCTGTTTTCCTAATTGCTGCTGTTTGAAATAAAAACACAAACAAGAAAACCTCAGAGGAGTTCACGGTGGGACAGGAGCTCAGTTTGCTGTGCTGTAGCCGGTTCCAGTAACGCTGCTCTCGGCGCTGCTGCTGCTGCCTTTGCGGGGAACGGCAGCAAACTGGGCTGTTGGCTGCGAAGGGAGAGGCAAGTGCTGAAACAAAAGGCTGTGCTGGCAGCTCAGCGGGCTGGAGAGGCCGTGGAGCCCTGACAGTGCAGAAATCAGCCACAGAGGGAAGGAGAAGTTAATTAGATGGAATAGATGGTGTTACAGTGTGTGCTGGTATCAGGGCTCAGGGAAGCTGCAGCGGGTGAGGGGTGACAGTGTGGTGGCCAGAACAGAGAGCAGCATGGGGGGCAACACACCGAGCAGGGCATCCTTGTCCAGACACACCATCTCAGAATTGGGACTGAGGGCGATCTGACTCACTGGCACCAAGGATGTGTTTGTCAGAGCCAGGGGAAGGATCTGGGCTTTAGGCACTGAAGGGTGGCCTCGGGGTAAGAAGAAATTGCTGGGGTGCAAGAGTTGTTTGCTGTCTGGCAGGTCCAGCTCCTGCCCTGCTGCTGCACTTTTTGGTTTGAATCCATACCACAGCACCAACACCCAGTGAGGTGATTTGTGTCAGGGTGGTGGCCCCCACATGACAGAGAGTTGGAGCCCCTCTGATACGGAGACAGGCTGGGAGAGCTGGGGGTGTTCGGTCTGGAGAAGAGACGGCTCCCAGGAGACCTTAGAGCCCCTTCCAGTGCCTGAAGGGGCTCTGAGAGAGCTGGACAGGGACACTGGACAAGGGCCCAGAGTGATGGGACGAGGAGGAATGGCTGCCTTGACAGAAGGCAGGGTTGGATTAGATATTGGGAAGAAATCCTTCCCTGGGAAGGTGGTGAGGCCCTGGCACAGGTTGCCCGGAGAAGCTGTGGCTGCCCCATCCCTGGAAGTGTCCAAGGCCAGGCTGGATGGAGCTTGAAGAAATCTGGGCTAATGGAAGGTGTCCCTGCCCATGGCAGGGGGTGGAAGGAGATGAGTTTTAAGGTCCCTTCCAACCCAAACCATCTGTGATTCTATGATACGCAGGCGCTGTGAGGGCTGAGCCCAAGGGCTGGTTCCTCCATGGGCACCAGACGCTCTGCTTTTGTGTCCTGATCTGGTCCCACGGAGCAGCCTGGATGCACAGCAGGAGCTGTGCTTCTTAATCCCACTCTGGCTCTGGTCAGCCACACCACACATGCTCTGAGGCTGCACAGCTCAGATCCGAACAAATAAAAAGCTCTTCCAATTTCCACCCCCCCAGACCCCTTCCCTCACTCCCAGCTCTGAAAGAAAAAGGAGAGTTCAGGAGTTTCACACAGCATCCAGTTTCAGGCAAATGTTTTCTGTAAAGCTAAATGAAAATGTTCCTCCACACTGTTCCCACTCACACGAGGCTGTCAGGGAGGTCAGGGCTGTGGTGATGTTCCCGCACATCCCTGGGCTGGGACTCGGTGGCCACAGCCCGGCACACGGTCCTGTGGAAGGTACTGAGTGGTTACAGCAGGATCTGGGTGGTTTTGTCAACTCCTCATAAACTCTTGGAGCTTTATGGCAACTGCTCAGCCCCAGAGAATAGCCAACCCAGAGAATTTATGATGCAAATGTTTGTCCCAGACTCTTCAGAGGCGAGTGTGAAATGGCTCAAATCATTGGGATTTGCACAGCATGAGCTGATTGGGATGTGTGGCTTCCTGTGAAAATGCATTTGGCAAAGCCTCTCTCCCTGATCTCTCTCATTTTTGATGCCCTCCTGGCTCAGCAAGGCCCTGAGAGTGCCCAGCCTGGGAGCCATCCCTGAGGATCTCCACTGGACCTGGTGCAGAAGGGAAAGGCTGATGTCTGCACATCCTGGAGGGACTCTGGCCCTCTTGGATCACTGGACCTGTCTGTGGGACACCCTGTCCTGTTTGGATGGGCTGGATCTGTCCGTGGGACACCCTGTCCTGTTTGGATGGGCTGGATCTG
>JAWWES010000042.1:8748177-8760739 GCA_035583135.1 Lophotriccus pileatus
GGGACACCCTGTCCTGTTTGGATGGGCTGGATCTGTCTGGGGGACACCCTGTCCTGTTTGGATGGGCTGGATCTGTCTGGGGGACACCCTGCCTGGGTGCAGCCCCATGACCTGCTCTCCTGGGGCTGGATTTGGGCTCGTGGATGAGGGCTGTGCCAGGAGCAAGGCTCCGTGCGAAGGCTCAGGTTTAGGAGCTGGGCATTGACTTTTGGTGCATTACCTTCGTATTCTTAGTTCTCTGCTCGCTCACGAGTGTCACAACAAGGGAGTCTGGAAAGACGCCCAAACACACCAGAAAGGAATCTAATTTCTTTTCGAGGGAGTTGCTGCAGAAAAACATTTGAGTTATTTGCTAAGCTCTAATAATGATACTTTGCATTTGCATTGCAGCTTCCACCTAAGGGCATCTTGGCACAGCCGGTAATTAAACCTCCGAGTCCTTGTGAGGGAGACAAAGCCCTTTTCTAACATTTGACAGACAGCTAAACTTTGGGCCAGGGTCAGATTAAGTGGCTTGCTCGGAGATGTACATTGAGTGTGCAGCAAATCCAAACTCAAACAAGAGCCTTGCTCAGCCCGAAGAGACATTTGGGATTCTGGTCCCTCCGCTCTGCTCCAGTTGGCTTTTTTAAGGCTCTGTGGTTTGATGGCAGCTCAGAGACATCCCTTCTCAGTATTAAATGCAGGAAGGTCTTTTGTCGGATTTAGGCAACAAGGCGAGCTAATTGCAAATTCAATTTTGGTTTAGAAATTGCAGCTCGGCCTCCATCACCTTAGCAGCCACAGAGTTATCTCTCAGGACTTTGCACCAGGGCTAGATTCATTTCAGGTCTGTTTTCTTTAGAGCTTTATGGTCAGTAATTAATGGTATAATTACACACCCACATAATGAAGGCTCCTGACAGGGCAGAGCTCAGGGGCAGGGCACTGAGTGCCGCTCATTGTTTGCTCCTGTTTCTTTAGTTGGGAGGGTGAAAGCAGGCGGCTCCGGGGTTTGCCCAGAGCTGGGGGCCTGGCTCTGGTGGGAGAAGCCTTTGGCACCAGCACCCCACAGAAGCCCACGTCCCTTTGCCTTGCTGGGAATTCTCTTGTCATTTCTTATTGCACAACCACTCACTGACCGTCATCACCTGCTGGGCAGATCCTGAGGGTGACAACCCTGTGGGGATCCAGCACAGCCAGTCACCCTCCGTGGGGCAGAGCTGAACCTGGCAGAGCTGTTTGAGCTAAGGGAGTCTCCTCTGTGTCCCTGGGCTCTTCTTGGGGTTTCCTTCCATGCAGAACACAAGTGGATCTGGGTGTTGGGGTCTGAGTGTGCTCGGGGGGGTTTCAGCCAGTAGGTACAGGCAAGCAGGGGCATGTGATGGGTTCTTGGGGCTTTCTTTCCCATCAGGAGCTGCACTTGCTGGTAGTTTCACCAGGTAGTGGTGCTGCAGGCAGCATGAGGTGCTGGACCTGCCCTCTGGTCCCCTTCAACCTCCCCAGCAGGCAGTGGGGACATCCACGGGGAGGACAGGTCTCCCCACCCTGGGCTGTCGGGGACAGGCAGACCCCAGGGACGTCTGGTGGACTTGTTTTAGGGTTTATCTCCTACACTTGCTGCCCTAGGGAGAGCACTTAAACTCTGGGGGTTTTCTCTGCTTCCAAGTCATGCAGCCCCTGTCTGAGCCCCATCTCTGCCTTGCCCCCAGCAGGGCCAGTGCAGCCCTGACAGCCATCGGGATGCGATACACCAGGCTGGAGGGACACGGTTGCCTGTGGGTCAAACTTGGCTGATCTTCCATCCCCATCTACTGGCCAGCCTGGAAAAGACCTTCCTGGAGAGATTTCATGTGGCTGCACAGTCTGTGAACGGGCAGATTGGGCACAGCCAAGTGCAGCTGACCCGTAGTCCTTGTGCCATCCCTGCTGGGCCCTGGCCAGGATGGTGGCACAAAGGTGGGTCTGGCTGTGAGCAGAAAGCAGTTCACTCTGCCTTGGGCAGCATCTTGCAAGTATAAAGACAGGGAAGCTGCTTTGTGCTCAGCTCTGGTCAATGTGATGTCTCTAACTCTCTCTAGGAGCTTGTTGTCCTCCTTCCTGTGCTGGGTTTTAGAGGAGAAAGTACTGCTGGAGAGCCAGTAGTGGGACAGCATCTCCACTGCCCTGGCCCACTGGGAACTCTGCACATCCTTGGGTGAATTCTTTGCTTTCTCAGAATATTTTTTCAAAGAAAGGAGCAGCAAAACCTTCCTATTTCACTGAGAGGCTGCTGGACACATGTGAATAAAGCTGGTTCACTCCTGTTTTCTTGCTTCTGTGTGAAAGGAGCAGAAAATCTCAGTGAGCTGGGAGAATGTCTGGATGGAGGGCAAGGGCAGGCAGATCCTGATGGATTTTCTGTGCTGGTTTTATGATGCTCCTGTCTCCTGGTTTGTCCTGGCTGCAGTCAAAGCCAGGGCAACAATGTTGTGAGGGTGCTTTACTGGTGGAGCTTATTCCCAGAGGTGGGAACGGGACAGGGATGCTGTGGGCACTGGTTGTGCTGCAATGCCATGGTAGATAGTCTCTCCTTTGCAGGCGGGGCAGAGGGTTGGGGCAGAGGGACATCACCTACACAGGTGCTCCCTGAGGAGAAATCAGCTTGGAGATGCCCTTGGGAACTGCAGCTATCAGGTTCTGCAGGTTTCTGGTTTCAGTGGCTGAAACCCAGCCCTCCCTTAGAGGATCTGGATGCCCAGAGCACAGTGCTGACCTCTGGTTTTAATTGTTGGGTTTTTTTCAGTTTGAATGATCTCTCCATCCCAGCACTTAAGGAGAGAAAACTTCAAGGGGGAGAAGCCCTAGGCAGACAGGAGGCCTGGCCCCTGCCCAAAGTAATAAAGCACCAGAACAGGGAAAGGAAAAAAAAAAAGAGAAAAAAAGAGAAGACAATAAGGGCTCCGAAAGCCCAGCCCAACAGGAAGGTTTACTCTGCCTTCTAGGCAGCTTTAAAGTCACATTGTCTGGTTATCTTGCAGTAGGAACAAATTAGCCAGCGATTTGAAGGGAGGGGTGTAATTACCAGCTATCAGACCTGGGTGCTGCCAACCCTCTCCCCTCCTGGCCAGGCAGGTGCTCACTTTGCTGTGCCCTCACTCCTTGCCCCGCTGGGGAACCCGCAGGTAGCACAGCTCTGAATTTCCACGCAGGGACCCCACGTGTCTGGGCATGACTGTCAGCAGGAGGCTGTGCCAGGAAGACCATTCCTCTGGCTGCCCACCAAAAGGGTGACAATGGGCCCTGCACGGTGTCACAGGGTGCTTCTACTGGCACAGGGACATGGGGGCAGGGAATGCCAAGTCAGGCCAGGTACCTTTCATTCCCCTAGAGTGTCACTGAGGAGGGGAAGGTGTGTGTTCAAGGGAAGGGATTTCATCTCCTGCTTACTCTCAAAGACGTGGTAATTTTTAGTGTGCACTTTTGTTATAAAATAGGAAAGAAAATGGCATTGATATCCACAAAAACATTCTTGTGTTCAAGTGTAATGTTCAGAAACCCCTTTGTAGTTCTTCTACTAACTTCTGCTTTAAATCAGATGCTCATCCTGTGTTTGGGATGGTAGGAGAAGTTGTGGATAGGACAGGAATAGGTTTCTCTGTGTCCTGGGGAGTGGGATTTGCCTGTCCAATGGCCTTGGCTGCCAGGATGGAGGATCCACTGGCACCTCTGAGCCCTGCTCAGCCCTTCCACAGAAAGCTTTCCTTTCAGATGCATTGCCAGTGCAACTTCTGCCTTTTGCAGACGCAGATCTGAAAGGAAGAGAAATCTTGGCAGCCCTGAGGCAAGAAAAGCAATAGGTTGCTCCAGCTAATGCCAAACAGCAGATGCCCCGAATAACTTGGAGAGCCAAACGCCACTGGCAGCATTTGCAGTGAAGTCAGTTTATCCCCACACTGATTAACGGGAAGGGAGAGCTGTGGTGAGAGGAGCCACCCCAAACCCCAAATCAGCCACAGCCATCCCTGGGCTCTGAAACTGAGCCACAGCCCAGGCTGGTTTGTTCAGAGACACATCTCAGCCTCAGAAAACCCCAACGACTGCACAGCTACAGCAAAACCCCTCTGATCTCTGATCCAAGTGCAGCTTTTCATATCTCAGGGAAAAAGGGAAAGTTCTCCAAAAGACACAGTCAAGGTGGTGGTGCAGGACCAGGGGATGGGTCGTGGGATTATGGATACTGGCTGCAAAGTCTGCATGGATGATCCTGAAAGGATGATTTGCAGTTGCAAATGGGTTACTTCAAACATCTACTCTTACCAGTGATCAGAGAGTAAGCTGTGCAGTTTACTCTCTGGCAGCTGGAAGCACAATGTGTGCTAAAGCTCAGGTGGGCAGTTGAGCCTGGGTTTTGGTCCAGTAGCTGCTGCTGCTGGCATCACACACCCTCCTGAGCCTGGGAATACACTGACCCATCCAGTACAGAAATAAGGGGAACACAAACAGCAGCAGGAGGAGGTATGTGCTGCAGCTCCCTCTGCTTAGGGGAGGATTAGGAACACTGAAAATCAGTGTTTGCTTGAGTGCTTTGCCGGGATCGGGTGGATCTGTGCTCTGGATTCCGCTTCCCAGTGCCCTGTAGAGGGTCTGTGTTACCTGGAATCCCGGGGAGGAGGTATTTGTGCTGTAGTCGTGCTCACTGCCACAATGCACACGTGGGACACGTGTGGCTGTCTCAGGTAGGCACAGCAGGGGCAGAGACAGGGCTGTCCTGGGCAGCTGATGTGCACAGAGCCCAGAGCCCCCCAGCTGCAAAGGCAGTGTTAGACTGCAAGCACTGGACTGCTGGGACACCATCACTAAGTACAAACTCCTTTGGATCCAAATACTTCAGTCATATTGTGTGGGAAGCTCTTGTACTATTCCTCTTGCCATCTGCTGGCAATTTAAAATCTGGCCACTAGTTTTATTCCAATGAAACAAAAGTGCCCCTTTGTAGAATCAGTGGGAGACCAAGTGATTCTGAATTCTCAAAATCCTCTTATCACCCAAACCCCAAAACCAGGGGCTGAAGAAGCTCTGGGCAGTGTTTATATTTGTTGTACAATTTTATGTGTATGCAAAAAAAGGGCTCATATTCTGAAGCTCTCACTTTCCAGGCCCATCTGGAAGGCATTTTTTCCTCTGACAAGTTTAGCAGGAGTTTACCAGAAACCAGCAAGGTCTGTTCTGGTGAGTGGTGCTGGGAGCTCTCAGGGTTATGTCAGTGGGTTTGAATTAAGGGTGGAAATCCTGTCTTTTCCCCAGCAAAAAGGGATATGAGAGAGGGGGTTGAAGGCAGGCAAGGAGCAAAGTGATGCTTTGCTTGTCTGAACAGGACAGGTCCTTTTTGGCCACAGGAGCTGTCCCATCACCAGCCCCAGCCCATGTGTGGTGCAGGCCCATCTACTCAGGCAGGTTGGTGCCACAGGTCAGGGTCTGAGGTCCTGAGGGAAGGTGCAGGGTGAGTTCCCAAGCACAGCATTTCCCTTGGGCATGAACTCAGCAGCTCAGCAATCACCTCAGGCTACTGGGAGAGGTGTCTCAGGTGCTCTGTGTTGGAGATGGCACTGAGAACTTTGTGGAGTCCAGTGGTGGTGCTGGGCTCCAGCTGTGGTGCCTCCAAGCTCCCTGATCTTTGCAATGAGCTCTGGCAGCTCACTGAGTTCCTCTTTCTGCCTTCCCACCCTGTTTTTTGGGTTACAAATCCCTCATGCTGTTGGAAAATCTTTTTGCTGACAGAGTTTTCCATTTCTCTGCTCCTCTATTGTGCTCCTTGTCATATTGTTCATTATGCAAACACTGCATCATCTACAACTTGCTTTTCCTCAAGGGCATTTCCAAGACTTTGCTGCTCCCAACAGGTGGTCAAACAGCCCAGCTCCTCCATGTCCACCTTCAGAGCACCTACCTGGCACCAAGGTCAAAAGCAGAAAGCCTTGCTTTGCTCTCACAACCTGGGGGTTTCTACAAGCTCCCTCAGATTGGCTTGAAGCAGGTGCTGAAGGCTTAATGGAGGCTGTCATGTAATACAACTTCCAAGTGTGCTCAAGACTGTTTAGGTGCTGGGAGAAATCAGCTTAGTCAGAAGCATCTGTAGAGAGCTGTGGTGTGGGACTTGGATGGCAGAGAAAGTGGTGGCTGCTGAAATGCTCCCAAAGAAAGTTGGCTGCAGCAGTGCTGGGCTGTGCCTGCATTCTTCCAAATCATGTATATGTGTGTGTGTGGCAGTTATGGAAGTGCCTGTGTTATGGAAGTCTGTGGAAAGAGATAAGTGACCCTCCAGAGGCCTTAGGAAGGTGCTTCCATCTGCTGAGTGGGGAGACCTTCAGATCATGGGGGACCATTACTGGAGGTCAGAACCTGGATAACTCCTCTGTCCCGCTCCTGTCATTCACCTCACTGGGACCAGGGGTGGCCCACTGCAAAGAACTTTTAGAAGTGCCTCCCAGGAGCGTGCCCATGTCCCCAAAGTGTGTCAGATCCATCTGCCTGCCTGATATCCCAGGAGGAGGGGGAGCCCTGCAACCCAAACCTGGGATGAAGGAGTGTTTGTGTGCTCCAGCAGTGGTGAGGAATCACCACTGAGAGGCTGTGGTGAATCCCAAGGTACAGGCTGGCTATCTCTCCCTTGATCTCCCTTAAATGCACACTGAGACTGTCTGCCAACTCCGTAACAGAGCCTATCTTTACAATTATCCCTGATCCCCAGTGATACCAGACACTTAATCTGTGTCTCCTGACTTCTTGTCAGATTAATTGCCATCATCATATGAGTTTTCTGCTGTTTTCAGGAGAATCTGGTCATGGGAAAGTGAAGAAACAGCTCTGCTAATTTCAGCAGGGCTGCAAGGAGGAGGGAGGGCACCGAGGCTCTCGTGGCACTGCAGTGGAGTCTCCACGTGCAGTGAGGCTTCTGCAGGTCTCAGTGATCTTTTCCAACCGTACTGACTCTGTGATCCCACGGTTTTGCAGGCAGTGTCAGCACAGGACCGTGTGTCACCGGCAAACATCTGTCCTGCTCTGCAGGACTCCTCCTCTGCCCCTGCGAGCAGCCGGAGCAGCGCTGCGACCCCTCCTGCTCTGCGGGGCGAGCCCTTGCCCAGCGCTCTGCCTCGCCAGGAGGGCCAGGCGTGCGTGGGAGGAGAGGGGAAAGGGAACAGGAAAAAGCGTTTGGGCTCCTGGGGAATGGCATGAGGCTCTTCCCCCTTCAATCCGCGGGCAGAGATAATTTTGGCAGCTGCCCCGGTGACTGCGTGGGCTGCTTTCGTGTGCGTGTGACCCCTCCTGGTTTCTCAGGCTGCAGCCCCCTCCGACAGCGGGAGAGGCGTGGAAACCTAATCCTGCGCGGGGGCGGAGAGCCCATCCCCGAATGCTTTTGGAAGGGCGGCTGCCCAGATTTCCTCGCTGGAATTCCCGTGTGATGCTCAGCAGCGTCTCCGCTCCGCGCTGGGGCCGGGTGGGGGATGCTGTGAGGATGCTGCTCCACACACGGCACCCAGCAGGGATCCCGCAAAGCAGCAGGGAAGACAGGGCGGTGCCGAGGCCGTGGAGAGCAGCAGGCAGGGCTGCCAAGCCCTGCTTTTCCCATCTGCCCTGGTCAGGAACCCGATGTGTTCCGACCATACGGCAGCAGAGGCTCTTTTCCGTGGTTGTCACTGGGCTGAGTCTCCCATGCCCTGGCAAGTGGCACTTTCTCTGCCGTGTGTTACGAGAGTGGTGTGATGATGGGCTGGGGTTCACCACCTCCTCCTCCTCCTCACTGCCTGCAGCCAAGGGATGTGATGCCTCCAGCCGGCAGCATCTCTTGGGAAAGAAACCCCCCTTCTGGACTCATCCCTGCGGGGATCTGGGAGGTCCTGTGGTGTGTGTAGCATCAACCTGCTGCTCGTTCTGCGTGACCGCAGGCAGGTCTGGGAGGATGTGCTGGGGAGAATAAGCTGCAGCTCCCCAAAGGCAAACCTAAATTCACTCTTTTCTTAAGGCAGTGTCTCCCCTGAGCAAATGCCTGGAGATGGTGGTGGGAACAGCCAGCTCTGCGTGGAGCGCGGGAAACACCGGGCTGGGAAGCGTGTGGGGTAACTGCTCCTGAGTTCAGCAGCGGGGCTGGAACCACTTTGTTCTTCTTTTCCAAAAAATAGATAAAAATCTGAGACATTTTCCCAGAAAACTCTCTCCCCCCTCTCCCTGACAGAGGCTGCAGAGCAGAAATGCATTTGGAGCCCCTTGGGCTTTTCCCATGGAGTGCTTGGCTTGTTAAAATATTTGACATCAGGGTTCTTTATTACCTGCCATAAAAAGCCTCTGCTAATCTTTAATGTGCAGCGTGTCAGAGAAAAAGGATTGCATTAAAAACCTGTTTATGGGAGTGTTACTAAAACTTGTAAAAAGGAGTAAAAGTAAATAATAACCAAAAAAACCTTCACTTTGTGACAGCAAAGGCGTTGCCCAGCCAGGCAGTGCCCAGGAAAACTGGAGAGTTTGGTTCAGACCTGAATCCAAGGTTCAGTGCAAGGATGAATTAGCACCTTGCTCCCTCCCCACTCTTGATTTGCAGAGGTTCCCAAGCCTCCTGCTTTCCCCTGTCCCAGTTTTAATTCAAAACTTCTTTAGCAAACCAGCCTGGAGAAACACCTTTGTCACAGAGCCCTGTCTGGGGGTAAGATTGGAGCCCCAGCACTTCCCTGTGCCCCTGGCACTTGAGTTCACTGTTTTACAACAGCTTCCCCTCTGTTATGTAGTTTGGACAGTGTTTGAATGTTACAAAACTGGGCTTTACTGCAGCATTCAGGTTTTTATAGGGCTGCCTTTTAATGCAATACCTTAATGCCTTGTGGTTTTTGATATTTCCATCTGTTGTCTCCACTGCATGAGGGCAGAACAGAGCCAAGGGGATGTGGGCCCAGGGAGAGGTGGCAGCACCATACTTGCTGCTTCAATAACCTCACAAAAACATTGCAGCCCTTTGGAAGGACAGTTTCATCTCAGTTTCTGTTCAGTTCAGGCCTGGGAGTGTCTGAGCTGTAATCACATGGACATGCATGTTCCCAGAGCTCAGCTATTGGATTTCAGACAAGGGAGAGGAACAGCATCAGGTGTCATTTTTTTTTTCCTGCTGCTTCTACTCCACAGATTATTTTTAATATCATTTTTATTGCACTGAAGATAAACAGCAAGTGGATGAATTCCCATGGGAATCAGGGTCCATCCACTGCTCATGACAGTTTAGCTGAGAGGAAAGTCCAGTTGCATGAGAGTCTCCAGGGCTTTTGTGCTGAGATTTCCTCTTTTTTTATGATTTCATTATATTTACCAAAGCTGGTTCACATTAAGCTGTGAAGCCACTGCTGCATCGCCCCATGGTGGGGGGAGGGAGTGGAAAGGGCTGTTTCAACCTCTTTGTTATCCCAACTGCTGCTGACAGCAGCTCTGAGCAGGGCAGGGGGTGGAAGGGGCTTCAGGACCCTCTCCTGGGTACCGCTGAATGATCTTAGAGTGGAATCAATATGTCCTTGCTGCTTTGATCTGCAAGAGGGTGTTTGAGTTGGTCCAAAGCAGCATATTCATGGTAGCATTGCCTTGATTTAGGCCTGAGAGATGCACCCTGGCTGTGTGTCCCATCAGCCCTGGAGGAATGTCTGCAGTGCATGGGTTGGGCTGGCTCATGCCCATCTGGGAGGGAAGAACCAGCTCCCTGCTTGCACAGGACAGGGATGTTGGTGTACCCTGCAGTCTGGGCATGGCCTGGCACCATCACAGTCCGGTCACGAAGCCAGCAGATGAGCTGAGCCGTGGCTGTGCCGGGTGTGGGGGTGCCAGAAGGTCCCAGGGGCTGCAGTCTGTGGAGGTGGTGTGTGAAGGACGATGCTGTGAGCGCTGGGGCTGTGTGTGCTCGGACAGGGAGGCTGAGCACGGCGTCAGCAAGAGGATGTCTGTGACCCACAGGAAATCTCCAGCCATGTGTGATGGTGATGGATTTGGTGACAGGCACAGCAAACAACAGTGTAAGGAGTGGGAAGGAGGTGTGGGAAAGAGCTGGCGGATGCAAAAGGCATGAGAGTGCTGGAGCATCCTCTGCAACTGCAGTCAGCAAGGTGTCTGGAGGTGGGACTGGTGCCATCTGAGGAGATGGGTGATGGCAGACAGAGCCAGAAAGGACCTCTGCATGTGCTTTACTTCATGCTGCATCTGCCCCTTGAGTTACGGCGTTAGATCTGGAACCATTTCTTGCTTTTATGCTGGAAGCTGAGACCTCAGGGCAAGGACCCTGCCAGATGAGGCCTGGAGGGAAAAATTCTGTTCTGTGGTTGCATTTTTGAGAAGCCAAAAGTCAGACTGAAGTTCTTCAAAGGCAATGCTGCCTGCCCTGCTCTGCAGATGGGCTCCTCCTGCTCATCTCCCTCTCGAGGGCACAGCCCAGGCTGGAGCTGCTCAGCTCTGAGCTGCTTCAGCTGCAAAGCAGCTGTAGGAATTCAGTAGGTGAAGGGTTAGAAGTGGGGCTGGGATCTCTGTGAGGGTGTTCATACAACATTTAGTGCAGGCTGTGAAGGCTGAGGCTTTGGTTTGGGGTGCCCCAGCTGGGTGCTGGGGGGTGTTGCTCATCCCCCGTGCCCCTGGTGGGTGTGACACTGATCTCCAGGCCATCAGTGGTTCATCACCTGAGTACCTTTTAGTGGAGGGCATCACTGGAGCCATGGTGTTGGCCAGGATGCTGTGTGACCCCACACTCACTGGGGTGCTCAGACCTGGGCCCTCTGTGTCTGCTTCCAGGTCGTGTGCCACCCTTCCACAGACCCAGCGGTGACAGACAGGCCAGGTCCCCTCCCTGGCCCTGCCCTGCTCCATCCTGGCTGCACCACCGAAGGCCCCGTGGATCAGCAGAGCCACCAACCTGCTCAACGGGAAATGCAGCCTCCCTGTGTCCTGGAAATCTGCTCCCCCCTCCTGGCCCGAGGCTGGGGCAGGGCCAGGGGAGGTGAGTGGATGGTAACTGCTGGCAGTGAGGGAGTCAGGGGGTGAGACATGGGTGGGCTCAGCGCCCTGGAGGGTGACAGGAGGAGTTTCTGAATTTCTGCCCGACTGCAGCATGGTGCCTCACCTGCTGGATGGAGCAGAGTGAGGAGGAGCCTGCGTTCAGATTCCTCCTCATCCCTCACCAGAGCCAGAGGCTGGTGGTGGGACCGTGCTCTCCGTGCGTGTTCCCAAGTGCTCCCCTTTCTGCCATCAGCACAGGGCTGCTGGAGGCCATCCTGGCGCTGCAGACACTGAGGCTCCACACTTCCCAAATATCCCTGCCCTGTGTGGGCCGAGTCACCCCCTCCTGGCTGTAAACCCAGCAGAGGTTTGTCTCACACCACAGCCCCGTGGTGTTTGCTGCTGCTCCCTCGGCAGTGTGGAGATGCTCTGGTGCCTCCCTGGGCCGTGCTGAGTCACGGAGGGAAGCAGATATTTCCCCCTGCACGCCCCAGTTAAACTTGGGATTTTCTTCCTGCAGGGGGGCAGGGGGTTGGTACCCCCAGACCTGCTCAGGCAGCGATTTATGGCACCTGTCAGGTGCTCCCCACCCCACACGGGGCCACACCTGGACGTGGTTGTCCTCCCTTGGGGGCCTCCTGGCATCTGCCGAGCGGGACCAGCTCCTTGAATAGCTCCTTTGACACCAAGAACCAGACCGAAACTGTGTCAGCGCAGAGACAGGGGCGGCTTTTCCTGTTTTTCCTGTTGGAGGCTTTGAACTGTGTCCTGCAGGGTCAGTGCACGGGGAGACACCTTGGGCTGCGGGGGGGAGGGTCTGAAACCCTAGACCCTGGGAAAGGGGAGACCAGTTTGCCTGGGAGAGGTCCAGATGGGAGAGCCTGCAGAGCTCATCCATCTCCAGGGCAGTTGCCAGGAGGAGGAATCTGAGGGCAAGGAGCAACCTGTGTTTTCCAGAGCTATGGAAGGTGGCCTGGGGGGAAGAAAGAGGGCAAATTTGATGTTGGGGTGTTCTTGGAAAGGCTGTCTCTACCCTACATATAATGTCATTTCGTGTGGTTTACCTGCTATGGGTAAGAGTGTGGTCTAGAAGGAAAACTAGGAGTGCCCCAAAGGGCTGGGGATCTCTGCACCAATGTAACTTGAAGGGGACCCCTGGGCTACAACCCAGCCCTGGGTTTGGGAAGGCCATAGGGATGTTTTGGGATGTGCTGCAGGTGCTCCCTGCCCAGACCAGGCAGGTGGCCCCAAGTCAAGAGTGCGATGAAGGTACAGCTGAGTCTGTCGGGGCAGATTTTGTGGGGGGTGGGAGGGAGCTGTTCCCAGGGCTCAGTGATCCACTCTCCTCAAACCTCTGAGCTCTCAGTCGTGTCCAGAACGTGGGCAAAAGCTGCTGGGAGAGGGTGCCAGCCCAGCTCTGGAGGAGCAGGTACATCTTTGGGGTGGTTTAGCATGACAGTTCAGTCCCCCCTGCTGCAGTCTGAGTTTATTGCTGCAGCTATAAAGATACACCTGGGCAGATGGAGCTCGTTAGCCCTTCAGGCAATCCATCTAAGAGAAGGTCACTCTGAAAACAAACCTACGTCCTGAG
>JAWWES010000042.1:8770623-8796894 GCA_035583135.1 Lophotriccus pileatus
GCACAGGGAGGACAAGGTTGCCTTGTGCGGGGACGCCCCTTGTCTTGTGAGCTTGTGGGCACTGCAAGGATGCAGCCCCTGCTGTGGGGAATTGTGATCACTGTGGGGTTGGTAAGACACCCTCATAGAACACACCTGCGTGAGTGGAGGTTTTACTGAGGGCTTATTTCCCTCCTCTTCTTTCCCATCTCTCGGTTTCTCATTTGGTTGGCCACCTTTTTGTAATAAATATTGGGTTTCTTTGAGCTTTCAACAGTGTTTTGGTTTCCATTTTGGCATCCCTCCGAACCCTCCCTGGAACAAAGGGCTCAGGGGAACTGGTTTGCAGGAGGTCAGGCTGCAGAGCTGTTCTCCTGTGCCGGCTCTGCAGTACCTGTGGTCACACTGTGATCACAGACTGTCTTTGTCAAGCACTTGTGGTCCTGTTCATCCCATGGATTACTTATTCACTGGGATAATGTTATTTACAGCTGCAGGGTGGCCTCTCTTCGATTACAGCATGGCAACTGAACAGGTTATAGAAGCCTTTATGTCCTGCCTGTGCAGCAGAACAGGCAGAGAACAGAATTCCTGAATACAATTGCAAGGGGAGAGCTGACGATCGGAAGAGGTTCCTGGTTGGAGGCCTGTGCTGAGCTCAGCGCTCTGGTTCAAGGCCTTATTCTTCATCATTGTCAAAAAGCAGCAAAACATTCTAAATCACCCATAATTTGCTGAGAAGAAAGGCAAAGCAGGCAGCTTTTGAGCAGTGATGCTCAAAATCCAGAGCTCCTGGGAGCTGGTGGATCAGGGGCTGAGGGCATGATAGCTGTGCGTGAAGCTGAAAGGGCAGCTCCAGACCCTTTCAGGGTGTGTGTTTCTGTGTGAGAGGACAGATCAGAAGTCTTGGTGCTGGGCTGGACTGTTCTCTCCAGACCTGCAGTAGCTGCTGGTGATGAACTTTCTTCTGTCCTCTTTTGTGTTTCAGGGGAGCTTAAGCTGGGATTGCTACAGGTGGAATGTTGCTCAAAGGAGATGTCACTCCCTAGCACAGCGTGCAGAGGCCAGAGGACAGTGATGGGGACACATCTACTGATGTGTGGGCTGGAAGAGCAACGAACTGAATGTCTTGTGGCTCAGCCTGGAGCAGTGCCTGTGCTGACAGCCTGGGCCTGTGGAGCATTGCAGTGCAGGTGACAGAGGGATTCCTCCAAAGCAAGGATTCAGAAGGATCTCCCATTTACCCCATCCCCAGGGAAGGCTGCTCTTTGCCCTGGGGGAGATGTTTTTTTCTGGTGGTATTTATGTCCAGCAGTGACACCCAGGCATGTCCCAGGACACCTATGGATGGAAATGACAGCGATGGGGATCATGTCCAGCTGGCAGGTGACACGTGTAGACAGAGTGACAGAGCACAGGGACTTGGCTGGGCTGGGATTTGGGCAGACAGCAGCTCTAAAAATCTTATAACCTGAGTTCTGGTCAAAGTCCAGTTGTCTGGACCTTATCAGGGACTCAGTCTGACAGCTCTGCTGTGGCTTGGTGAGTCCTCATTAGGACAACACCAGGCATCATTTGATGTCATTTCACTCATCTTTCCTTTTCCCTGCCTGGTCTGAGCCTGCTGTGGACACTGAAAGTCAAGCAGCCCTTCTCTGGCAGGGGACTGGACAGAGCTGGTGTGGGGAGTGCAGCAGATGCTCCTCCCAGGTGGGCGGTGAGGGGGGACGTGGCTGTTTGTTGTGCCAGTCTCTTCACTGGACAGTGGGATTGCAAAAGGGAAGAGAAGGCTGAAGGGAGAAATGGGAAAGCTGATGAACCTGGGAAATGGATGCAAGGAAGGAGACAAAGTGGAGCGGGATGGGAACAGGCTTGTTGTCACTGAATAAACATGCTCCTGCTGCTGACAGGGTCACCCAAGGGAGTGAGGAGCTGCCTTCTTTCCTTTCTTTAGGAGAGTTGACAGGATATCCAAAGGGTGGGCCTGGAGCAGAAATCCTGACTTCATCCAGCCCTAACTGTGGAGTTACAGCACCTGCTGGGCTGGCCCCACGTGGGGCTGTGTCTGTGCTGCTGTGTGGGCAGAGGCTGCCCAGGAGCTCTGGAGCACAGACCAAGGCTTGTCCTTCATGCTCCTGCAGGGCTGGTGGGTCAGGTTAACCTGAAACAAGGCTGGGCTAGCGCTTAACTGGGAGAATGGACAGCCCTGGCTCTGCTGGAGCTAGGCTGGGAGCTGGAGGGTTACCAGTCTGCCTTGTTTGTCCACAGCATGAGGATAAAGTGCAGATGTACTGCTCTGGAAGCGTGCTAAAAACATTCAGGAACACATGATGGTTCAATGAAATAAAGCATTTAAAAAAAAACCCCAAACAACAGTCTTGCCTCGAAATAATAGTGTCTTAATTGTTCACAAAAGTTGGAAGTGATGAACAAATGTGTCCAATTCAGGTGTTAGAGCTGAGTCAGAAACTAGTCCCAGGAAAGCCTGAATTGTGAACAGTGAGGCTGTTGCTGTGCAAGATTCTGTCAGTAGGAAGAAATGAGGAGCAAGATAGAAGTGGAGTGTTGGGTGTTTGTGTAGAGCAGAGCGTGTCAGGATGGGGAACACAGCTTTGCTACTGCCTGGATGTCCCCAGGATATCCTGGGGTGAAACATCCTTTTATCTTGACCCTCTCTGCTCCCAGGGGTACAAACAAGCTGTGACAGCCCTGCCTTGCACGTGGCCTGGCTGTGCTGTAGCACCAGCTCTTGTGGCTTGGTCCTGCCTGGTTCCCAGTGCTGTTGTCTGGGAAATTCCTGCATCAGAGATGCTGTGGGAGGGGCAGCATCTCACCCCAGCAGCACCGAGGCTGGCAAGGAGGCCCCGGGACTTCCAACTCCCTTCTCAACAAGTAGCTGTGTCCCAAATCCAGACATGGGTTTTCCTTCACCCTTTAACTACCCTTTTTTGGTTTTTTTTCTTCCCCCTTGGGATCTTTAAGGGGAAGTTTCCAGAAAAAGATGCAGTGTTCTGTGTCAGTACCCAGCCTTGCTGCAGCCTCCCAAGAGCTCCTAATGATGAAGATTTAATGCAAATCGAATGGGCTTTTCATCTTAGCAGAAAAGTATTTACAGCCCATTAAGTAGATGGGAAAATGGTCATTTTTTTTGGAGGGGAGCAGACAAAAAAAAAAGGAGTGCTGTGTAAAAATGTGGCACAAAAGGCTCTTACTTGAGAAATTTAGCCTGAGAAATTTATCAGCTTTGGGGATGGAAAACTCATCATTTATATATAAAAATATATCACTTTTAATTATGCAGCCAACTTCAGCTTTACTCATTAGCTCCTTACACTGCTCTGCCAAGTTACACAGTGGCGAGCTGGCTGGAATATTTTATGTGGCACTTTGTTCTGGATCAGAAAAGTCAGCATATGGCTCCATCAACCTTTGTGTTCTTTGGTCACAGGGTAGGGAAAAGAAAGCAGAAAAAAGGAAGAAAAGCTGGAAAGCAGGACAGGGGGAGGAAGGTGAGTGCCTGGGAATGCACTAATGCATGTGTTTGGGATGACCAGCTCCACGGGGGTGCCTTTGGGCCAGCAGCTCCCTGAGGGGGTGTCTGCTCCAAGGCCACATACCAGGGCTGATGGTGAAGTACCAGGGACAGGAGCATCTTGGGTGAGGGGGCTCCAAATTACCTTGCTGAGGTCTGACCCCTCTTGTTCACCCAGGTCACATCCACATCTCCTCCCAACATGTGCTTACACCACCTTCAAATACCTCTGATAAGGCCCTGGCTGGCTGATTTCTGCACCTAATCACTCTCACTTCTGAGACAGTTCTTAATGCCTTCCCTGAAATATTTCCATTTACAGCTTCAGGCCCCAGCTCTCCTTGTTTTACTGTTTCCAGATCATTTGAATAATCCCCCTTCCTCCTTTGATGGTATTTCCCTGGAGGTATTTATAGCATTATCACACTCCCCATTTAATCTCCTTCCTTACAGGCTGTATAAAATTGAATTCCCCGTCTCCTCTCCTTTGCCTGCTGTGCCCCCTCAGCTTTGTGTGTTTGTGGCAGCTTGGTTTGAGGTGTCTCCAGTTTGGGGTGACCCCTCTGACCCCCCAGGGGCTGAGAACAGCCCACCCTGGCTTCTCAGTGCTGGGCTGTGCAGCTCCCGGGGGTCAGTGCAGTCCCTTGGAGGGTTTGCAAAGGACCCCATGGAGTTCAGAGCATCTGCCAGCATTCCCCAGGTCAGGACAGCTTTGCTGGGAAGCCAGGGTGGTCTCAGCAGTGTCTGTGTTGTTTTGGGTATGTGCAGGTGTGCCAAGGGCAGCAGAAGGGGACAGGGCACCCCATCTGGTTGGATTGGCAGGGAACAGGGGGGTGTGATGGGTCCTGCTTGTTGTGCCAGCCAGGGGGATGTGGAGAGGGCCTTCCTTGCAAATTTGGGGTATTTTCTGAGCACAAAAGCCCCAGAAACCTGAGCTGCTCTGAGCATGGAGGACACTGGAAGAGTACCCTGCACCTCTACTTCTGCTGCCAAACCAAAATGCAGCCAAATACCTGTCCATGCTACCCGTGGAAAAGATCAAGCAGAGCACAAAGAGTTTCAAAGGTGACTCCTTGTTCTCCTCCTCCATCCTTTTCACTTGGCTGTTGCTCCTTCCCCCCTCCCTCCCTGTCCCAGTGCACTTGCCCTGAGCTGGCTGCAGCCCCCAGCCCCTGTGGGTGGGGAGCAGGGGCTGCCAGGGGCTTGCACCAGGGGGAAGTTTTAAACTGAAGCTCTTTCTCGGGGGCAAACCACATCTCTGGAAACAAAAACCCTGCAGGAAAAGTCTGCCCTATATTTTTTTGCATTCTGGAAGAAAAGTAAAAAAAATTTTCGGTGAAAATGGAGACTCGTCGATGTTTTCAGAACTTGCCTCAAAGGAGGGAGACTTGCACTGTTTTTCTTTACCTCCAGCCCCCAGGCCAAGCTGGATGGCTGCAGAACTGGGTTAGAGGGATGTGGCTTTACCCTTGCAATATCCCAGCTCCAGAGGTCTTGTTTCTTCCAGGCCCAGCCACTATGGACATTATATCCCCAGAGAAGGGAATAGCAGACAGCAGGACTAATCCATAGGTCTCTGCAGCCCGGGGAAGACTGTGTGCAGCAGTGGGGAATGGGGGCTGCTCAGGTGCTGCTCATCTTGCCTGCACTTACATAGACAAGATCCCCCTCAGTGGGTAAATTTATTGGGGAGAGGAAAAATAAACCTTTGAAATGGTATCTAATCAGTAGCTTTGGGAAGATGTGATGCTGACAGATAGAAGGCTTTGAAACCCGGGCTGGGGAATGGGGGCACAGCTTTTCCTCTTCAATGTGGGACATTCCCTTCAAATACAAAAGACCATTTTCCTTCCCCACTTTCTGGCAAAGAAATTGGGAATGGGAGCCTGTGGACAGGGTCCAGTGTAGTTGGGAACGGGAGACTGAGGACTCAGTCCAGTGTTAACGTGCAAACTGAAGGTTCCTGCTGAAACAAAGAAAGGAGAGTCTGTGGCTCCCATGGCCAGGTTTTGGGTGGGAGTGCCTGGTTTTGTAGCACGTGTCCCTGTGGCTGTGGCTGTATTTTCCCCCGTGGAAGCAGCAGTGGCCACGCACACAGGCAGGGCTGCCCTGGCTCCAGGGTCTGCAGGACAGCTCTGCCTTGTGTTCTTTCTGGCTCATAGCACCCAACACCTTGTGTCCCCCAGCAAACTGGAATTAATGGGTGAAGTTCACAGTAGCATCATTGTTTTGTGGGTGTGGGATGCTGGAGCCAGCCCTCCCTTCCCAGTTACTTAACTGGCCAGAAATCAAGGGACGCTCAGAGCAAGAAGGAAAAAAACCCCTAAAACAACCAACAAACCCCTAAAACCCTCAAGACTTATGTCAAACCTTAAGTCATGCGACAGAGCAGTAAATAATGGATCTGGTGACCTAGACCTGCAAATATTTACATTCCCCTGGCTGGGCTGATAGCAGGGGTTCCTCTTACCATGTCTCACCTAATTAGCAGCGGGCTGCAAGAATCCAGCGCTGGGCTCTGGTTTCTTTTTCACCTCGTTTGTAACGTGTGCCGCTCTCTGCGGTGCCCTGGGCTTTGCACGTGGGTACAAGTCAGAAATAACACGTGGGGAAGGTGTGTGGGGACCTGGGGACTGGCAGGACTCAAGTGCACCGGTGGCTCTGAGGCTGGGAACAAGCTCCCGCAGCCACCCAAGGAGGTGGTGGCCGTGATGCCCTGGATCGTAAAACCTGGCCGAGGGCTGCCAGAGATACAGAGCTCACAGTGAGCTGTGAACTCCCTGATTTTAGGGCTCTCCCAGCACAGGGGCTCAGCTGTGCTTCTAATAAAATATTGCCTGGGAACAGCTCCCTGCCCATGCTCTGCCCTCCTCCGTGCCCAGGCATGGTTCCGGAGGGTCTTGGTTGGCACGGGACAAAACCTGTGGTCAGGAATGTCAGTAACAATCACACTCTACAGATTGCAAGTTCATGTTCAGGCCTGTGTGTCCTGGCTTGGTGCAGAGGGAACTTGCTGAGAGCAGGACCGTTTAGAGCAGAAATAGGAATGTGTGGCTGGAGAATTGCAGAGCTTAGATGAGCAGGAAGGAAAAAAGGGTAAAAAAAGGTGGGATAGTGACTGGCTACAGTTGATGAAGCTGCAGTGTGGTGAGGGGACAGAGGACGTCCAAGCCAGCTCCAATCCCCGCGTGGGGCTCTCCCTGTGGTGATATCTCCCAGTGGTTACAGCAGATACTCACGTGGGGAAGGGACCTGATTCCCTGGCACTGCCTGGTGTGGCAGCACGGGAGGAAAGGCAGAACTGTCTGCAGGCCGGGACACCCGTGCAGTGGGAACTTCTCTTCGTTTTGAAAAATTCAACTTAAAACTCCCCCTCTGCTGGAAGCCTGACCGTGTTCCTCAAAGAGATTTCAGAACAAATAGTTTGGAAATAGTTGTGTGATTGAATCTTAAACGTGACCAACGATGGAGGCTTGGGAATAAAGATTAAGTCTTCTTTACACCAACAGAGAAGTTGTTTTGTAACACAGGCCCTCCAGGTAGGAAATGCAGGATAGAGGAATTTTCTTTTCGTGTCATATCCTTACCCCCTTTCACCCACGTCTTTACCCCAGGCAGTGCACCAGAAACCTTCCGACCCAAATGATGGGCTGGAAATGAGGTGGTAAAGCACTTAACACTGAGGTAAAGAGGTTTCCATTGTTCTATAAAATTACAGTCTACTCTTTGTAATTGCAAACACTTTCACTGGGCACAAGAAGCAGCTGGGAGCAGATCCTCCCTTTCCATTGCACAGAAATGGAACTGTGTGGCTTTGTCATTGCCTGTGTTTTGGTGCCCAACTGAGATTCATCGGTGGTCTGCAGATCCCAGCTGAGCAGCTTTCCCAGCCCATTCCCTCCTATCCAGAGGCTGCCTGGCTCAGGAAATGCAAACTGAATACTTGGACCTGAGGGGGCTTCTCTTCCCTGCCTGTTCCCAGCCTCTGCTTGAGATATAAAGGTCCATCAGAGCCTTCAGGGCAGTCTGGAAATCAACCCTCAGTGACTCCGGGCTGGGGTGCAGGGCTCTGGCTCCGCGTGGTGCAGTTTGGTGAGGGATAGAGAGGGACTCAGGGGCTCCCAAACAGAGCCAGACGCTGGGGAAGGCTGTTAGATGACAACTTGTTGCTGCTAGTCCTGAGCTCTTGATGTGCTTTAAATGCTCCGAAGGCAGCATTGCTGACAGCCCTGCTAGTGGGGCTTCTACTTCCACAGCCCCGCTCTCACCAAGCCATCCATCAGATCCGTCTCATCTCCATCCCTCGGTCGCTTCAGCTCCAGCAACGCTGCTCAGGGAGAGCAGGACACGGAGCACCCCTTGGAGCCCGAGCACACACGCTGCCCTGTCCCAGCTGCAGCGTTGCTGGGCCAGTCATCTCTCTTTGCCGTGTCCTTTCTGCTGCTGCCCGGCCGGTTTTGTGCCTGTTTTCGGCAGGGCCAGGCTGAGCCCGCCTTGTGCAGCTGGAGAGCAGCGGCCGGGCTCTGGCAAGGCCGGGCTCTGGCAAGGCTGGGCTCTGGCAGGGCCGGGCTCTGGCAGGGCCGGGCTCTGGCAAGGCCGGGCTCTGGCAGGGCCGGGCTCTGGCAAGGCCGGGCTCTGGCAAGGCTGGGCTCTGGCAAGGCTGGGCTCTGGCAGGGCCGGGAGCCGGCACAGCCCCGGGGCGGGCAGGGTGGCTGCGGCATGAGGGGTTTGGTACCCGGCACACACGGTGGGTGGGGTGTGCCGATGTGACCCCGCCGTGGGGCTCTGCTTGTGCCTTCACACGTGGCTCTGCTTGTCCCAGTTCCAAAACTCCTCCTGCTTTTAGCTTTGTTCTTTTTTTCTCTGTCCCTCCCCAGAAACAGTGAGCACGGGAAGAGACCTTTAGGTCAAAGATTGACAGTTTTCATCTCTTGAAAACAAATCTCTTGGTGGTTTTGGTGTTTTTTTCTTTCTGTTTGTTTGTTTTCTGGTGGTGTTTCTGTTGTTTGGATTTTTTTTTTTTTTGTTTCCTTGGAATTTTGTTTTGTTTTGTTTTGCTGTTGTGGTTTGGTTTTCTTTGTTTTGGTTTGGCTTTTTATTTTTTGTGACGTTCTTTTGGCCAAGTGCCCACATATGGAAGGTAAAGCACTGCCCTGAGTTGGATGGGTATTGCCTGGTGTTAGAAAGAAGGACCCAGGGACTTCAGAGAGTTACAGGCAAATCTGACCCTTCCCTCCTGCTCTGCTGACAACCTTCCATACCTGCACAGCTCTGGCCAGGCAATGGGCAAGGCCTGGGCACTCTGTGCAACTGCCATTCTTCCTCTGAGCTGCAGGTGCTGCTTAAAAGTGCCTTTTTCTTTACTCTTGTGCATTTCTGCAGCATCCAGCACTGCAGAGCCCATTAGCTCCACTTTGGGGCTGAACAGCCTTTGCTTCTGCTGAGACACTCAGCTGGCTCTTCCCAGAGTCCAAATAAAACTTTAAATGCAAGAAAACCAGCCTGGGAATCCCAGGAGCTCTGCTGCACAGGGATGGCCTTATTTTACTTCCTCTTGCTCCTGGTGTGCAGCAATGAAAGCCCTTTGGAATTACATTATTAAGCTGGTGATAAGAACATCACGCTCAGTTTCTTGATGTTCCACTAAAATGTCATCTACATGATTTATATGGGCAAAGGGATTAAAAAAAAAGGCTACAATTACGAGGTTGAACCTACGTAAGTTAAGGAGAAGACCCACCTCTGCCAAGCCAAGTTGTTTTTTCTGGGGTGAATTGGGTCACCAGAACAACCCTGCTGCAGGTAGAGATGCTGAGGGGTGGGGAAGTGGGGGGCTGGACTTAGAGGGGCAGCAGGAACTGATGGACTGGGTTGGGGAGCTAAAAAACGAAGAGTGTGAGTCTGTACACTTGTTAACCAGCAGCAGTGGCTCTCAGGAGTGAGGACTAAAGGAAGGCAGCCCCTCTGCAGCCCCTCTGTGAGCATTGCTGCTGGTCTTTTGGTTTCACAAAATGCTACATCCAAAACGTGCGCCCTGAAATGTTACAGAAGAGGGAGGGGAAAGCTGCTTCTCCTTCCAGTGAGTTACAAGCAAACAACTGGCTCTGGGACAAAAGCTGGAAGAAACCCACCTTTGCACCCATCTTCAGTGGCATTGTTGCTAAGGAAAGAGGTGCTGAGGAGGTGACCTGGAGCAGTTGAGGACACAGAGAGCCACCAGAAGGCTGTGAAGGTGAACTGGAATGTTGCAGCAGAGCCCAGGCCCTGCCAGGAGGCTGTGAAGGTGCACAGCAAGGCAGTGGATGTGAGGGGATACAGTGGGGACACCGAAGCGCAAGACATGTTCATGGCTAGCTGGGATTTCCAAGGATGTTCAGCTGTTTTCCCCTCCATGTGTATAGTAGAAATTCTTTTGTTTTCTTCTGCCCAGGTCACACTCATTGTCTCTGCAGGGGTCTCAAAGGTGAGTTTGATATGTGCTGCCAGACAAGAGCTGCATTTCCCCACGGGTAGCTCAAGGACATGCATTGAAAATTGTGACCTGTTGGGCCTTCAGCTACTCTGTGTTGGACCCCACACAGCCCCATGAATGCTTCTTTATCTTCCTTTGCCATGCTCCCTGCTTGTCTAGGCTGGGGGCCTTGCATCATTCTTACAACACTTCTCAGCCTGACCTGCAGTGCCCTCGCTTGTACAAACAGTCACATGAGGGAATGTTATTCATGTCTCATACAGAGCTCACACTGTGTCTTGGGCAGTGTGTTACAGACTCCTTAAAAGAAAAGCAACTGAATAAAATCCAGTCAGCTTCACTCCAGGGCCAGCCAGCATCCTCACTTCTTGTGCTGCAGCCAAGGAGGCTCTGCTGGGGCTGTAATTTGGTGCTCACAACAGCTCTCTGTGGCAGACAGGGGATGGAGAAAGGTCCCCTTCACACGGCAGTGACTGCAGCAGGACAAGCCAGAGCCCTGGGCAAGTGCATCCCGGGGCTGGAGCAGCTGGAGGCTGCCCCGGGCACTGGGTGTGTCGGCAGGTCTGATCACTCAGTCCCAGCCTCCCAGACACGGTCAGGTCTCCACAGCTACTCGTGTTTTGCAACCAAACACTGAGTGCCACGAAGCTGACACACCTGAGTGACCCTTCCCAGCACTTCAGCCCAGCCAAAAGCCCCCCCAAACCCCCAACAACAAGCACGGGCAGCAGGCACATTAAAACCTGAATTGTCATTGCAACTCTTCTTCCTAAATTCGCAAGGCCAGGTTTATGTCTTTCAATGTTGAGTAAATTAAGCCTGATGCTAAGACAGGCTGGCTTGGTGATAAATGGAGTGTGGAGAGATGGTTTATGGGGCCATCACGGGGCACTTTATCTGTTGCCACTTGCAAGTTGCCAATTCATTCCTTATTTATTTTCAGAATGAATTTTTATTGATTTCTTCCCCTTCCATTCCTTCAGCCACACAGAATGAGGGAAGAACAAACAAAAGTGTGTGTGGGAGGATGGGACACCAGCTGGCTTGAGGGACCGCAGTCAGACTCGATGCCCACCCTGGGTTACAGGTAAATTGGGGCTGCAGGGGGGTCTTGGCCATTATTACCCCTCCGTGGCTCCCTGTGACCTGTGCAACATGAGCTGTGGGTGCAAGTGCTTCTGCTGTACAGAGCATTCCCCAGGCTGGGGTGCTGAGTGACACTCTGGTGTCAGAGTGAATGAGGGTGGGATAAATAAGGGAGAGGGACAGGCAGGAGCTCGGCTGTGGCGCAGGGAGAACAGACCCCCGCAGTCCTTGGCAGTGCTGCTGGGATCCTGCAGTGCAGCCCAGCCCAGCGCAGCCCCTGCTTCCACACAGGGCTTGGAGGGGGGTGTAAAATGCCAGGTTAGAGGGGAAACATGGTTTAAAACCAGCACCGCTGGAGCTGGCACAGAGGGCAGTGCTGGGGAGTGGCTTCTCCATTCCAGTGCCCCCATCCCTGCCCAGGCAGAGGGACCCTGGGCACTGATGTGGACCAGGGGGTGCAGGCTGGGCACCAGGAGGACGGGGCTCCCCGTGAAAGGGGTCAGTGCTCTGAGACTCTGGGGCCATGCAGGGGCCAGAGAGCTCAGTTCCCTGTGGGGACCCACCCTGGAGACCCCAGTGCCACAGTGGGAGGGCTGCAGTGGAACTCAGCAGCTGTGGGGCAGTGGGGCTGGCTGCAAGGTGTCCCTCCGTGGAGGGGCATGGAGGCTGCTCTGTGCCCTGCTGTGGCAGTGGGTTGGCAGTCCCCAGCCTGGTGCCTCACATGCAGCCAGAAACCCCACAGGGGCAGCTGCTGTCTTGCCTGCAGGTGATCCCAACCCCTCTGGACAAGGGGGATGGTGTGGGTGGTTACCTGTGGCCACCGTGCCACCTCCTCCTTGTGCAGTGCCACCTGCTCTGCAAAACTGATGGGAGGGCACAGGAGGAATTGCTGCAATTAACCGGTGATGGCCTGATTAATCAGCTGGCACAGCATCCAAACACAGCTTCACTGAGCCTGGTGAGCAAAACTGGGGGGGAGAGTGGCCACCTGAGAGCCCTGAGTGGCCTCTTCTCCCCCTCCTCACGGACCTGCACTTGCATTAGAGGGCCTGAGTGCTTTTAGTTTGCTAAACCACTTTAAAGTGGAAACCAAATTGCATATCTCCCTCTTCCCCCCAGCTCCCCTGAGCCCTCCTGGTTTTAATTAGTTCCATCTGATGTTCAGAGACTTGCAAGGAATAAATGGGCTTTTAAACTAGTTAAAAAAAGTGGTGGTGGCAGAGCACAGGGAGCTTCTCAGCGACACACAGGCTGCCAGTGACACAAGGTGAGCACAGCCTTGCCTGCAGCCAGGCTCAGTTCCCCCCTTTGGCCCTGCTCTGCATGTTTTTCATGCCCACCAGCTGAAATTCACAGCCAGGTACCTTTGGGCAATATGCTGAGGTCAAGGATTATGGAGAAAGATGTGTTAACCTTCAGTGTCCTTCTTTCTGCTCCTCCACCCACTCCTGCTTTGCTCTAAGCTGCAGTTCAGCTTCTCAGCCCAGGCTGAAAGAAATAACAGTGGAAAAGAAACCATCTCCCAGGCATCTTGTCTTATTGCCTGCAGACACTTCACCTTTGCAGAGAAAGGTTGTTGGATTGTGAAACAACTTGAAAATAATGTCCTAACTCTGCACAGACACTGGGCAAGGAGAAAAAGAGCCCATGGGCTCTCAAGAACCGTGCTGGTCAGTCCTGTGGGACAACACCTTTGCAAAGGACATTGCAAGTCCTTTCAGGCTTGCACTGCACATCTTCCCTCATCTCCTCCCTGCCACCCCTCCATTTACATGCCCCAGAGGGGAGGGGTTTATTCCCACATAGACAAACTTTTCCCTTGTTCTTCTGATAAGCAAAGCCAGGAAATCTTGGCAGTTTGCTCTTTTGCTTTGGGGAACAGTGAGCTGGAGCATATCCCTCTCATCTTGTGGTAATTAATCCACTGGCTTCTGCTCTGGTTGTCAGGTCTTAAGCTGCAGTGTGGCTGTGACTGTGGATTAGGTGAAAGAGCTGATTCCTGCCAGTGCCCCAGTAGAATTCCAGATGTTCTTTCTGCAGCCTGGGATCATCCCAGGGAGGGAACAACAGCCTTCTTCAGACAACCTGTCCTATCAGTGCTGTCTTCAGTCACCTCAAAACCACTTAAAAGAGCCAGACGTGGAAGGGTAAGTCTCCTCCTGCCACCCCAAAGTATGTGCATTTCCCCTGGGTCTCCCTTCTCCAAAGGGCCCTGATGTTGTCCGTGTCGTTTTCAGGGACACTGTGGCTCTGTGACATCCCACAGGCACCACTTGTCGTGTGCCCAGGCTGTGGGGTGTCCCACACAGACTGGTGTTCAGCTGCTCCAGGAATTCCTCTCCGTATCCATGGAATGCTCTGAACTCCGTGTGCCTGCCTGGCCACTCGCTGTGTCCTTGGCTCCACATTTTGCAATTTTTTACATTTTTCAAGATCCTGCTTGAGCTGTTAGGGTGGGAGAGCTCCTCAGACATGCACTCCTTAAAATCCTCCCTGTCCCACGTTCAGGCAGGATCACCCATAACCACAGGCAGCCTTTGCCTTGGGGACATTGCAGCTCAGCCCCCACAGCTTGCAGCACCCAGCACCCCAGAATTTAGGCTATTCCAGCCAGGACCATGCCCTGAAGAGCACAGGAAAGGAGCAACTGCCTTTCCTTGCCCCTTGGGAGCACCCCTAACAGATGGCAGGGCTGCTTGACCCCCACAGGGCTCTGCAGGATTTAAAGGAAGGGGAGGGAGGGGGTCCTCCCCCTCTTCTGAAATGGTGGGGAAAGCTGGGAGCCTGCAGGGCTGGAAGAAGTCCTCTGTTTGACCACAATATCTCTGTCCATGGCTTTTTCCAAGCTGAAGTTCCAGCTAAATGCTGGTAAGAACTGCAAAGCTCTGGTCTGAGACCCAGGTACCGCTGTCCTCCTTTTCTCCCTTCCTGGAAGATGTGATTTGCAAACTGGATCTTTTCTTGGTGGTTTTGCCTGCCCCAGGGAGGCTGGTTGCAAGTAAATCCAGAGCCTGTGTCTGTGTGGGGTGAATAAGCTCTGTGCAAATCCCATGTTTTCCTTGAGGAGCTGGGAATTCTGTCAGCACAGACTGTCAGGTTTGGGCACAGGTCTGGATGAAAGAAACTGTCTCAGTTTTGGTGGCTTTGTGTGAAAGTGGTTGACACACAAACCTAAGAATGGGCCAGTCGGTTCCTGGTGGAAAGGGGTAAATTTACTCTTTCTGGACTTGCTGTTTGCCTTTCAGCTTTACACCTGTAGGTATTTTGTTTCATTTTTAGTTTTTCTTGGTGAAAATCTCTCTGTTTATCCCTGCACTTGCTAGAAGGGTTAGAAGGGTAGAAGGTTTTGCCTTTTGTTAACAAAAGCTCGCTGAGCACAGAAACCCTCAAGTGCCAGAAGGCTGGTGGAGTCCTGCTCAATTACAGTCCATCTCCTGAAGTGATTTCCTCCTCCAGAGAACTCTTCTGCTATCAAGTGTGATTATGTGGTGTCACATTAGTGAGAGCTTTGCAGCTGTGATTCCAGCTGCTCTTTCCTGGACAGTGTCCTGTTTATGATTAAAAACAATATATGAAGCAACAAGCAGATTTGATCATTTGGTCTGTGTTGTATCCACAGACAACAGACTGGGAGGAGGAGAGGAGGCTGTAAGGGAAGTGTTTTAGAATGTGTTTCAGTGCTCTGAAATGTTGTGTATCAGTTAATTATGCAAAAAAAACCCCAAACCCTTGGAAACATTCAGTTTTTACAACCAGACATTTTCATTTTGCTTTCAGATCTGGTTCAAGACCTGGGATTTGCTCTCTGAAGCCCTGGATGATCTGGGAGTCAATGTAAGCCTGGGAAAGGGTTGAGGGGACAGTTTCAATTTTCTCTGAATTAATGCTGGTACTGGCAACTTGTGAATTATGACTCGGTGCAATCCTGGTTAATTAAAGGCAGGCTGAGCTGCTGTTGGAAACTCAGTCACCTAAGGAGGAAATAGGAAACACCTTCCTCTCCCAGCTTGTTGATTACTGTGCTTGTTTCTGGTTTGCACTTCATTAACCCTTCCTCCACACACCTTGAAGTTTGATTTGAAGAAAGAGCAGTGTTTCTTGCCGTTTGGTCTTGGAATTTTTTCTGGACTTGGAAGTCAGCAGCACAGTCTGGATGGTACCTGGTCATGTTGGTTTGCATCTCTGTGGGCTGTCACAGGATGCAGGTTCTCACCCTTGGCCTTTTGGCAAGGGGCTTGAGGAGGAAAAATGATGCCAGAGGATGGTGTTGCTGTGCCATCTAAATGAGGGCAAAAACTTGCAGGAGCACCCAGTGAAAAACAGCATTTACAGTCCACCAGGTTGGTTGCCCCTCATGCAGATACCCTTGGGTGTTCCAGGGCCCCCAAAGGGCTTCTTGCAGTTGTGTGTGTCCCAGTTCCCACAGCTGATGGATATTGCAACACTCAGACCACCAAATGAGGGCCAAGTGTTTCAAGTCTCCTCTCCTTTGCAGTAGTTATTTAACCAGGATGGAGAGATTCTGTGATGTGCCATTGAGGTAATTCTGCTTTTGAACATATATATATATATATGTATGTATTTATGTATCTGTGTTTATTAATCTGTTAAAGGGAAAGGTTGGGAATGCTGGAATGGTGTTGTAACTTTTGGTATTGCTTAGAACTTATTGAGTGTGTCAGAATCAGTCACATCTGTACCTTGAAACAGCTGCACTGAGGATTAAGAGGTGCAAGACACTGCAGTGCTGGGTTGGAGGCTGACTGAAAACTCCTCCTGTGCCAGTGAGGTGTGCTGGGTAACCAACACAGGTGAAGGTGTGAGGAGAGCTGAGAGCTTTGAAATGTTACTTCCTCTGCAGAAGACTCCACGAGGGAGTTGTGTTTTCAGAGGCCACTCGTGCTGTGTCTGGTCCTGGAGCCCTGTGCCCTCAGGCTGCACCTCCTGGCTCATCATTTGGCCTGTCCTGCCTGTGCCACGTGCCTTGCTCTGCCCACGGTCTGCACTTGGTGCTCTTGCCCCAGCAGTGCAGCTGGCACTGCTATTTGTAAATATTTGTTCTCATCACAGGGTTTTGGTTCAGATGCTTGGACAGAGCTTTTGTGTGGGCCCAGCCCTGCCAAATGCACAGCCCAGGAGCCACTGTGTGCCCCTGCCTCTGCTCAGCTTCTGCAGGTCTTGGGATCTCCCAGGGGCTGAGTCCAACATGATTTGCACCAGCTATTGAGAAGGAAATGTTGGGGATCTCTGTGGGAACTGTGAGCATGTGCTATGGTCTGATCAACCCCAGCTGATTCCAGACATTTGGCCCACCTGGACTTCTCCTGCTGGTCCTGCTCCTGTGTCTGTCTCTACCCTCCTGGCCCTCTCTCAACCTGATTGTTTGTTTGTTTGTTTGTTTTTGTTTGTTTGCTCATTTTAAAAAAAAATCTTTGTTTCTTTTCTCCTTTCCTCTGTCACCTCTCACCATGAAGGTACTCTTTGCCTTCTCTTCATGCTAGACAGCCTTGGTACAGTATATCTTCCCAAACAGCTTGAAGCTGTCTGAGAAAGTAATTTGACCATAGACATGTGAAATTTTTGGTAAAAGATGACTCAATGCAATTTCAGGTATCAGTCCTTGAATGGAAAGGTTTTTATACCACTGCAGTTTAGTCATAATGTTTTATTTGAGCTTTGATTTCAGCTCTTGTGATTATAGTGGAAATGCTGGCAAGATAATGCTGAGTCTTCGGAGTAGAACAAAGCCAAATTTAGAACTCTGTTTCACTGAGGATGAGGTTTGTTTTTCCAGCAGTTGTAGGATCTATACAAGCTTTGCCTAATTTCATTTTCTGGTACAGTGAGATGCCCTAGCAAGTGAATACTGACTCTTACTGGAGCTTGCAAAACCACAACATTGTTATAATTATGTTAACTTAAGGCAAGACCTTGGTCTTAAGCTCTAATCAAATGAACTAACATGAGAATTGAACTCTTTGAACACCACTGCCAAGTCTCTGCATGTTTGCAGCCATATTTTCGTTTCTTAAAAAGTACTTTTTCCTTGGAGAAGACAATCTGTCTTCATTGCTTTTGGAAGCTGGAATTGCCTCTTTGGAAAACATTCTCTAATAGATTTTCATAGTGTGCTGGTTTTGCTTTCAGATTCATTTCAGTTGCAATAATATTTTCACAGTTGTTCCTGACAATTGTGGGCAAATATCTGTAGATCTCTATGAGCTCTGTAGTGGATGTTTTCTCTAATCCTAAACAAAGCTCTTAAGGCTGTGGGCTTTGAGGTCTCATGGAAGTTGCTTTTCATCATATCTTATATAGCTGTAATTTAAAAGCAAAACGCTGTGAGTACACACTTATAAAACTGATGCTCTATCCTTTATTAAATAAATGCTTGGTGCTGTGATTAGGATCCTGAGTAGTTAAGCAAGAGCAGAGCAGGGCTGTGCACTGCTCTGGGTTCCCCAGGTGTGGCCTTGTACAGGGCAGCACTTGAGCATGTGCTTAAGTTCAAACACTGCACTCAGTGCACCTAAGCAGGTTTGAAGTGAAGCACTTGTTTAACTGCTCTGCCTGGTCAGAACATATAACATTTCCATAAGCCAGAAGTGACTGTGTTCCACCCTTCAGCCCTGCAGGAACCTGTTCTCAGTCCTTTCACATTCCCATCTTGCACGTCCTCTGACCCATGAGCTGTCCTGAGGGCAGGGAGTGCCTCAGAACCGTCCTCAGCAGAGCCCGGGGGGGCTGAGGGAGTTCAGATTTAAATTAGCCATCTCTTCTGCTGCCTCTGCCTGCAGCTGTACGTGAGCCCTCAGCGAGGGGTCCTATTAGGGAAGAAAGCAGCTTGTCTCCCAAGCCCTCCTCTGGGAAAAAAGGTGTTCTCCTGACTCAAAGGGCCCTTGCCTTGAGCTGTTTTTAAAGTGTTTATAAAAGCATCTTCACGTCTTCCTGCCCACGGCTCTGGGAGATGGGAGATCCTGCTCCTTTCCTGGGAGGCAGGGGGTGGGGGGAGCAGGAGGGAGCTTTGCAGCTCAGCTGGTAGACTGTCTGGCAGGGAGCCAGGGGGCCTGGCTTCAGTCCTCTGATAAGTCATCCATTTCTTTCTCACCAAAAACATCTGGTTCTGGATGCTGAGTTATGAGCTAATATTAAATACAAAAGTTTATAGCATCACATATATAATATTGTTGATTAGAAGCATCAAGTAAAGTAATTGACCAGAGGGGACTTGGTGTGAGCAGCTGGTAGAGCATCTGGAGGGGAGCCAAGGGGCCTGGCTTTAATTCTCAGGTCATCTATTTCCTTCTCACCAGAAACATCTGGATTGGGATGTTGCAAAGCTACAGACTATTGTCTCATGCAAATGTTGCTGGGATCACACTTTTTCATGGTAATGTGCTTCCAGGAACATTTCCATTAAGTATTTACACCCAGAGAATCCTGCAAGGGTGACGAGGAAAAGGTGCATTCCTGGACCCTGCGAAACTCAAAAGCAAAGTTCCAATTTGAGCAGCCTGAAGCACGTATTTAGGTTGACCCTGTGACCCTGGCTCTGCCCTGAAGCAGCACATTCAGAGGTTTGCCTGTGTGGTGGGTGCTGGTGGGTGCTGGGTGAGGGGCTATCCCAGCCTGGCACGGGGCAGGGCTGGAGCTGCCTGTCCCAAGCTCCGAGCAGCACTCCGGGCACCAGGTGTCAGGAGAGGCTCGTGTTTGTGTGGGATAAGTTTGGTGGCAGTGCCCTGGCTCCTGAGACTCCCACAGCCCAGGGCACGGGGCCTGTTCTCAGTGCTGTTTGCAGGACAAGCAAATCTGTGTTTTCTGAAAATGCTTTGGGAGAGGCTGTGACACTGGGTAAACAAAAGGAGCTCAGGCTTAGAACACACTGTCACTGCTCTCTGCTTGTCTTGGAATCCCAGAATGGTTTGGGTTGAAGGGATATTAGAGCTCATCTCATCCCACCCCCTGCCATGGGCAGGGACACCTTCCACCAGCCCAGGTGGCTCCAAGCCCCGTCCAACCTGGCCTTGGACAGTTCCAGGTATTATCCATAGCTCCTGTTCCCCTGTGTCTGCTCCATTACAGTGAGAGGGTGGAGACCTCTGGTCCCTCTGTGGAAACTAAGGGTAAATCCTCCCAGGACAGGGAAAAGAGGTCCTAAAAATCGCCTTTTACCCATACTGCAAAGTCCTGCCTCGATTTGCCAGACAGTGGTTGCTGTTGGCAAGCAGCAGGTTGGATCTCACCTGTGGCAAGCTTGATCCCCTCTGAACTGTGGTAAAGCAACACCAATTAGCAGGAGCTGAAGATCTGGCCTCTGTGAAAGAAATCAGGGAGTTATTAATAACTTGGCAATGAGTGTGATTTGCAGGTGATCAGCCAGGATGGAGGTATGGCACAGAGCTTGGGAGAGCTCTGCTTTTACACTGTTCTGCTGCCAGTCAACATCTGCAGTTACTTTTTGGTGACACCATACCTGTGTAACCTGCCAAGGTCTCTCCTGAGCCAGTAAGAGATGGCTCTGCACTGATCTGATCGCTGGAGTGGTTGTGAACCCTTGCCTGGCTCACACACAGCTCAGATTGTCTCTTACTGAGCAGTGAGAACACAGGGAGGAGTGACCCATCCTCCAGTCCTTTGGAATTTTTGCCATTATTTTATTAGGAAGAGGTACAGCCATCTCTCCTCAATTATTCCACCAGAATTCTCACAAGGGTCTCGTCTTGGTTTTGGTTAAAGAAATAAGAGGCCAAATGGAAATAAAATATTAGTCTATCTGACTTTACCAGCTGAAACGGTTTAGAACATCATTACCAGGCTCATTCCACCATTCCTGTCCCTTCCTCTGAATAAAAATACCATCTAAAAAAAGAATGAGAACAGGACATTTCCAGAGGAATATTACATTTCATAAGTATGGATTTTAACAGCCAGTCTCAACCAAACAATCCACTGTATAGTGCCAGAAATAATAAATCAGTGCAGCCCCCAGGACTGGAATGGAGAATTACCTCTCCCCTTGTAGCTCTTTGGAACTTTAATCTGAAATATGCCCTGAATCAAAGGGTAACTTATTGGTACACAGGAATTCCCATGCTTGGTCAAATCTGATTTCCACGGAGTCAAGCACTTTGCTGCTGGTGGTGGCCAGAACCAGACCAAAAATAGTTGTCAGTAGAGAAATGTCTGCAGAGAGCACTTAATTTTGCTCACTTTCATAATTTAGGAAGGACTTCAATGCACCTGATCTTAGCCATGTAGGAGTTGCTGCCTGAGCCTGCAGGTTTCTTTCGTGGAGAGAGACCCAGGAGTCTCCAGGAGGCAATTCACCCCAGTTTTAGATGTGTTAAGGCTTGTTACTGATTTGATTGGAGAAAGCCTTAATGTTGTCTGATCACAGGTGCCTAAACCAAGTTAGGAGGAATCCCAGTGACCTTTTTGTGCCCCTGAGGGTGGCACTGCTGTCATGCAGAGTTCTTGGCTATGGAGGGACATGCTCAACTCCAGATAGTTTCATCTTATTGTGAGTGCTTTACGTTTGGGAGGGGACTATTTCTCATGCAACAACTGTCTTCTACAGTTTGGGGCAAATCTGGTGGCTTCAAGGCTGTTGAAAACTTGTCTCCAATTTATTACTGCAGCAGAAATGGTCCCACAACAGTTCTTTCTGATAAAGGTTTTGCAGAGAGGGAGATGCCCTTCTGGTGTCTGGTCCATCTGCCCTGCTCAGGACAGGATGTTCTAAAGACATTTTCCCTGGTGTTTACTTTGCCAATCCCTGATCCAACCCTGGCTGTGCTGCTGGGGTGAGCAGGGGGGGATAGCTGGTGAGTTTGGTTTCAGGGCTGCTCCTGTAGATGTGCAGTGCCTCAGTTCTTCTAAAAGATCCATTTCTGTGTAATAAGAGAAAGGAACTAGGGTATGGGATTCACTTTTGCTGTGCATTGCTCTGGGTGCTGCTTTTAAGCTGTTTCATAACTGGAGGAATTTGAATGAAAAATCATGATTTTTGTGATCTCTTTATTTGATGATTTCACTAGAACTAAAATTATTCATGTTGTTGGCTGGGAGTTGTTTCTGAATCCTCCTGTTCTCTTTCTGTTTTGCCTGAGACGGTGCAGACAGGGTATTTATTCCAGGGCAGGGTGTACACAGAGGGCATCTTACATCTTTAGTGCTGCTCTAGCTTGGTTTTCACAGTATTTAGCTTCAGTGTGCTTATTTTGGCCACTGGGCAGTGATTTATTTTTTTCCAGAGCTGCCCACAATGCCTGCAGTTCTTCTGATATATAGAATTCATTCAGGACTTGTTTAGTTCAGCTGTTTTTCACTGTGCTGTGTTTGTCAGGCTGAAATTTGCTGGTCATGAAAGAGGGAGGTTGTTATTTTCTCCTGATTCACCTTCCTGGGTAATTATCCAGCTCCAGTGTGCCTCAGGCTAGGTGAGATCTCAATATTATCATTATTAATAGCACTCCCTCATCCCAACCACATACATTTGCAGCTTCCCAGCCCAGGCAGGCAAGGCCAACCACGGAGCCAGCAGGAGGACTCTGTTATACCTGTGCTTAAGTGTTTGCAGGCACTGGAGCTTAGACTTTCACAAGCAATTAGTGATGTTTGGTGCCTCGGCTTTGATGCCTCATTCAACACATTTTAGAGGGGGCTGTTTAGTGCAGAGCAGGGAGCTCTCACCCTCTGAGCACTCTGGGCCCCTTCTGGGTGTCTGGCTGGGCCATCAGAGCTGGAGGAATTTTCTGGTCAGTCAGCTCTTGGATTAAGAGCTCTGGCTGGGAGCTTGTCAAATGGTGTGTGTCTGTAAATGTCCTGGATGGAATGAGGCTAAATGAATTATTATCCCTTCCCCCTCCCTCTCCTTTCAGTGCACAGCCTCAATTCTCTTCTGTGTCTATGTTAGAGCAGATCTCCTTTATGATCCCATGTGCTTTCCTGGGACATGGTTGGCATTTAGCAAACACTGTGGTGTGCTGGCCTGTTTTTGACCCTCTCTAGATAATGTATCTGCAGATATTTATCCCTATTTCAAAAAAATAAATATCTAGTTTAAAAGCAGGCATGTGGAAATAACAGTACTGAGTTCATTCTTTTCAGCTATGGTATAAAAATACCACCTAATCCATCCTTACAGAATTCTGCTTCCTTGTTGGCCTGCAGACAGTAACTGTTTGGACAAATGAATAAAATACCTTTTCTTTAAGTATATATCCCGCAGGTATGTCTTAACATAAGGAATTTCTGTGATACCCCTGCCAGGCTTGTTCAGGCTGGGTGCCTGAAGGGTTTTAGGCTAGGCACAGCCTTGTTCAGTTAGGGTGAGTTTTATACTTATTTAATTCTTTTCAGTGAAGAAATCTTGGGTTAAGCTTAGAATTGGAGAAGGATTAAATGGCTTTTGAAAGGGGGAGTATTGGCTGTCTGCTGGGAAAGGCAGTATAAAAGCGAGACCTGGGTCTGGGTCGTGTTTTGATCAAGAGCCAGTTTCAGGTGCTGGTGAATAGGATTTGAAAATGGGACGTGTACCACTGACTGTAGAGTCTGTGCAGCTTAAGCTAAAATAATAAAGCCCAGGATCATGCAATCATTTCAGTGGGGCATGGAAACCTGAGCTGGATCTGGGCCCAGTGCTGTGGAGAGGAGCTGGGGCTGTCTGGTGGCCCTAATGGAGGGAACCCAACAGGGGATTGTGTTTGGAATATAATGAGCTCTGCTTGATTCTGGATTAACTTTGGCTGGCAGTTCACATGTCAGGCATTTTGGCAGTGGTGAATCCTGTTCCTTTTCTCCAGTCTCTCCCCTTAGGGCAGACTTCAACAAAAAGTGAGTTCTTTATATGAGCTGAACTCTCTGCAAGACTGAAGGGCCTGTGGTTCAGATGCAACTTTCCCCTCAGTGCCCAGCAGATGTGTTCTGAAGTGCTCACAAACTGTGGAGAAGTGCTGCTGTTTTGAACTCCTGCAAACAGCCAACAGATCCACAGGGGAAATTAAATAAGTGTAATTTTGTGGAGAGATACTGAACGTGGCTGCTAAATGAGCACCACAAAAATAAAACACAACCAACAAGGGCTGCTTGCTGGAGCAGCTGGGGAGGGACATAAACGACAACTGAAGGATGTGACAACTTGTAAATTGGCTCCTCTGCTTACAAACTTCGCTTTAGAGGAGACTTGTCATTTAGTGGGAGGCTGCAGGGATTTCTTTGGGATGTAGGGAGAGGGGAGAAAGCCCTGTGGAGAGGGGATTTGGAGGGCTGGTGGAGGAGCAGGGTGGACCAGGATGATGTAAAGTGGGGAAGAGGAGCTGTGAGAATAACTGGGAATGATATGGAGGGGGAGGGCTGTGGTTCCACGTCATGGCAGCATATGTGTAAACCCAAGTGTGTCCTTTAATGCTGCTTTCTGTGCAAGGACACCAAATGCTTCCCACTGCATTTTCCAGTTCTGTGGCATTGCTCTGATATCTGGGCAGGCACAGGCTGTCTCCACGTTTGTATAACCTCAGCCTCTGCCTCTGCTCAGTTTTGGACCTTGCCTTCATCTCTAATACCCAATTAGTGTTCTGAAGTGTGTGGGGGGGAAGAAACCAAACAGCCTTTCAGGCAGTTGAAAAATGGACTTTTACTTGAATGAAAACTACTGACTACAAAAGATACTTTCATTTGTAATGTCTATTTAAACTAAAAATCCAATAATATCTGAACTCTCTAAACAGTACTGAAATGGCCAATCACCTATCATGTAACCTGCAAATCAGGCTGTAATCCTCTTAATATTTGTGGTATTTGTAATACGTATTTAAATAAGAGTCTCTGGGGGAAAGTGAAGTTGTGTAACTTGCATCAGATTGACATGAAAACAGTTTTGAGAGCAATTTGTATTTCACTTTTGGCTGTTTTTTCTTGGAAGCAAGAGTCAACATTTGAGCTAAGGCTGTAAGGCTTGGCCCTATTTCTACTACTGAAGCTTCCATCCCAATCTTTTGTTCCTGTGGGTAACTGCTAAAAAACCCCTCCAAATATTTTTGAGTGTTGTTCCCTGACTTTGGTCAGTGACTGGGAGAGGAGCAATGTGTTTGTAATACACAGGATTATTTTCTGGAGGCCCAGGAAGGATTGCCCAGCCTGTGTGATGTGGGCTCCCCTCCATCCTCACACCCCATGTGATTCTGCTCCTTGCTGGGAACACCCACCTGACCATCTGCTCTGTGTTTGTTCCTGTTGGTAAGGAGGAGAGGGTTTAGGAAGGGCTGGGGAGGAAGGGTGCTGTGGGAGTGCTGTTCCCCCTGTAAGCTCATCCCAGTCAGCAACAGGCTGGGGGCTGCAGGCCCTTCCTGCTGCCCCTGCCTGGCCTCTCCCAGCAGAGGCTCCGAGGCACCCACAGCGTGGGGTGTGCTGGCCCACATCTGCTGCTGGGGGGGGCTGTGTCATAACAAGGAGTGCTTTAATCACCTAATGAAAGCCACATTCCTGTAATTGTATAATATATGGACCCAGCTTTGTACCATCACTTGTCTGAAGGCCATACAAATTGGATGCAGAGGCTTAGCCTCTTTGGCAACAGCTTATTTGAGGATTATTATTTTTATTTAGAATACAATTTCAGTTGACTCCCTCATTTGAAGCCCTTGTATTTACCTTGGTGTTGCTTTGGGATCAACCCCTTAAAGCTCTGTGTGCCCTGACCCTGCCTGGTACCCAGGTGGTTGCACAGCTAATGGGCAGCTGAGTCCTGGTTTGAGACTTTTCACATCTGGAGGGATGATAAAAGTATTCCCAGCCTGAGCAGTTATAAATGGCACAAACCCTTGTTCCTCGCAGCATGAAGCAACCACTGGTTGACAGGGATTAGGAAGCAGTGTAGTACAGCCCTTTTTGCACCCTTTCCAGAATTAAAAACCGATGGCCAGGAAGTACAAAATGGGGAGCTGGTCCATCTGGGACCCAACAGACTGCAGCTCATGGGCAGTGGATCTGCTGGGAGCAGAGCCACTGCTGTTCTCTGTTCACTGCAAGAGCAGAAACACAACAGCCTTGGCCAAAGCAACAGCAGCTTTCCCCTTAGTGCTGCCATGGAATAAAATGGGATAGAAATCTCTTCATCTCCCAGCTGGTGCTTGGAGGTTGCTGGTGTTCTGCTGTTGAATTGCTTTGATGCTCCCTTTCAGGATGAAAGGTTTGATTCTTTCCTTGCCTTCTGTGAAGTGGCCCTTCTTGCTGATGTCCTGTAGTGGGTTGACCCTGGCCAGATTCCAGATACCCACTAAAGTCACTCTCTCACTCTCCCTCTGCAACTTGACAGAGGAGAGAGGAAAAAAAAAACCAGCTAAGGATTCAAGAGCTGGGAGAGGTCATTCCAGCGGCTGCTCCATGTGTGGCTCAGTGCCTTGTGTCACCAGGACATCAGAGATGTCCTCTGTGCCCTCCAGCTTCAGATTCTTCTTGGTTGCCCAGTGGAGGAGGCACATGAAGGCCAAGGGCACGGACAGGTTTGTTGCCATGCCAGCAGGAAGCCTGTGCCACAGGTCCTTTGGGATGTTGCTCAGCTTCTTCTCTCCTGCCACCACTGACGTGTCCCTCTTTCTCAGCAGCTTCCACCTCTCTTACTGCCCCTTCTTCTGCCCTTCAGTCATCAGCTGCCACATGGTTTCCTTCAGCCTCCTCATTTTCTCAGCATTCTTTGCATATTGAATTGCATTTTTATTGATCATCTGGGGCTCAGCAATGAGGTTCAGCTCCCCGTGTGTGGTGATGTCCACCCTGCTGAGGGCCCTGTTGAGCTGCAGCCCCTAGGGCAGAAGTTGGAGGTGTCACTGGGGACTATGACTACAACACCCCCAATCTCAGCTTCGCTCTCCAGTTTGATGATTGGCTACGATGTCCTGTTGAGCTTAACAAGAGGTTTGAGGAACAGCTGGAGGAAGTTATGAGAGTTATAGTTGAATCATAGAATCACAGACTTAACTGGGTTGGAAGAGACCTCTGAGATCATCAAGTCCAACCCTTGATCCAACCCTGTTGTAGTTAGCATCTGTCGTAGCTGGGGTATCTGTAGAGGTTTGCAGGGGTATCTCTCCGGCACCATCTGTTGTAGTTAGCATCTGTTGTAGTTAGGTATCTGCTGAGGTTTGCAGGAGTATCTCCGGAGGGGGTCCTGGAGGCAGCTCTGTGCAGGTTTGCAGGGCCGAGA
>JAWWES010000042.1:8796994-8855897 GCA_035583135.1 Lophotriccus pileatus
GTGCCAGGAAGATGCATCCTGCCCGGAGGTTTTGGCAGTTCTGGAGACAGACCTTCTGTTCAGAGCAACGTGACAGAGGACCCTGAGACAAAAACGGCTGCAGAATAAAAAGGCAGGAGAAAAATTGGACACGAGAAATTTGGTAAAGTACTACAGGGGATATTTTAATTTAGGAAAATACTCTGTTTGTGGGGCTTGTGTGTCCCCGACAGGCGTCTGAAATGTTATACTGTTTTGTTTTCTATTATGTACTAATAAATATATTCCTTCTATTTTTTTTATATACTAATAAATGTATTCTTTTATAATTTGATTATCTCGAGCATTTCTAATTAACTTATAACACTTGTGTGGGCCTTGCACATGGCAGAATCATAAAATGGACACCAACTGGATTTAACTCCACTCACCACCCCCCTTTGGGCCCAGCATTCCAGGCAGTTTTTACCCAGAGCAGAGCACACCCCTCCACCCCACGAGCCTCCAGTTTCTCCAGGAGAAGGCTGTTGAAATGGTGTCAAAGTCTTTACTAAAGTCTAAGCAGGCAAAATCCACAGCCTTTCCCTCATCCACTGAGTGGGTCATCTTGTAGTAACAAAGTGATTGGCATCAGCCTTAGGTGACTCAAAGTCTCGAGCTCAAGATGAAGGTGGGGACATGAATAATCTTCTCTTTGCCTTGCACCTGCCTTCAGTTTGGCTGATATGTTCGTCTTCAGATCACTCTGGGTTTCCACTTCACTGAACGCTTGCAATAAAAGATGGTGTAGGATAGATTTTCAATTTTATTGCCTTTTAAGAAGGAAATGTGGCCATTTATCTGTTGCATTTAAGCTGGTCCATGTACACCTCTCTGCATAACAGCAGGCCCCATCCTCCAGACACTCACACAAAATCAAGCCAACAAACTGCTTTTGAAACAACGACCACAGAAACAGCAGCAACATTTGCAATCCAAACCAGACTTTTGGTCCCAAACAAATTAAAGTTATGCAACTGGTGTTGAATTCATTCATAAAAATTCTGAGTTTGGCAGAGCTAAGTTACTGTGTTAGGCCAAGAGAGGGCCCCATTGAACTATGTTTCCTTTACTTTGAATTGAGGGATTTGGGAAGATAGAGGAGGAAGAGAGAGAGGAAACATGTGACAAGTGGAAGGGCATACCAGAAAAGGGAAGAAAGAAAGAGTAGAAAAAAAGAAAATCCTGGGCAATTTCTGGTGTTCTGTGTTTATAAGACTGAACAAAAAAACCCCATACACATAAAAACCCCATGTAAATAAGGAGTAAAAGCATATTGGACAGAAGAGGAGCTCTGGGAAAGCAACTCTCCTTTTGGAAAATACTGAAAAAAATCAACCAAGGCTCTGGACAAGGGCAGGAAATTTGGCAATGTCACATAACTGGCAAGTCTAAGGTTCTGCACAAAGCTAAGTCTTTCTGTCAAGCCAAATGTATAATCCACCTTTAATTAGTTACAGCCACATTTTCATTTATAATCAGTAAGGAAGTACTTATGTTATTGTGGGTTTCAGAGGAAAATTGAAATACCTACCTTTTTTAAAAAAATAATGACTTTAACTTAGTGCCCCCTTATTTTCTGAAGCTTAAGGACTATGCCCTGGGGTGTCTGTGTGGTGGGACTGCTGCTTGTACTTTGAGTTGCTTTAGAATTTCACTCCATTTGTGTAGCACAACTGAAAACATCTCATATTCTGAGGCAAACCCCACTTGGACCATGGAGAAAACTCTTCTCTGCCTGTCTTTTCCCCCTTCACAGGAGTCAGTGGTTGGCTTTCATACACAGTTTGAAACCATTTCACACAATCGTCCCAGTGAGTTACAGTAATTAAGTCTGAAGTGCATCCTTACGTTTTGGGACACTCGTTCAACATGAAGAGCTCGTGGCAGAACCTGTCACAGCAAGGACTGGAGGATGCTGGTAGTCAAAAAAAGAAAGCTGGAAGGGTGCAAAGGCAGAGGCATTCAAGCTGCTGACTGGTAAGCAAAAATTGCTATGAGGGAATAAAGAATGAAAGGCTTAGAGGTAGAGGAAAATGTTTATATATGTTCTATATAGATAGCCTTCAGGATCTGAGATTTGATTTAGAAGGTGATACAAATTCAGTTGAAGAACTTCAGGAGATGCTAAACACCACTGAATTATGTCAGGAGAGGTTTAGGTTGGATATTAGAGAAAGGTTTTTCCCCCAGAGGCTGGTTGGGCACTGACCAGGCTCCCCAGGGCAGTGGGCACAGCCCCAAGGCTGCCAGAGCTCCAGGAGGGTTTGGCTGATCCTCTGGGGCACAGGGTGGGATTGTTGGGGTGTCTGTGCAGGGCCAGGAGCTGGACTGGAGGATCCCTGTGGGTCCCTTCCAACTAAGCACATTCTGTGACTGTGAAGCACAGGGCATGAAAGATTTCCTTGGCAAGAGCACCACTGGTTTTCTTTCTGCCCGTTTGAATTTCTAACCCTGTGACTAAGAGGTGTCATTTAAGGCCTTGATGGCCCTAAAAGGTGGCAATTCCAGCTTCACTGAGGTACAGTCCAGCCCTACTCAAAAGAATAACCTTTATATGCCAGTAAATGAGGACTGTTGAGATTTAGTCACTGCAAAAACGAATGCAAGGTGTAAGTGCAGCAAGATTTCTGAACAGTGTTCCCTGCTGAACTACCCCAGGCTGAATAAGGACAGTGCCTGGGGATTTTGAAAGTCTTTTATGAAACCTTCTTTGAGAGTTGCTGTTTTAGGAGCCCTTTGATCCAAACATCAACAATAGATGGAGATGCATCCAGCCCAAACACCAGCCACAAGCGCTGAAGGTTGGTCTGCTGAACTTCCACACCCAGATGCAAGTCAGGCTGAGACAAACTCCATGCTGAACTTTTTTTCTAATTTTAGACCGGGTAACATGAAACCCTGAGTTCCTGCACAGCTGGTATGCCCAGTGGGAAGGAGGAAATATCCTGGGACACTTTCTTTGTGCATTGGACAAACCATTTTTCCAGGACTCCGAGGTTTGTGTTGCCCACGTGCAATACAAGACAGCTGGATGTAATGTCAGCTTCTCCACAGCATCAGTCACCCTCTAAGGTAACGTGAGCAGAGCAGTTCTGTGCCAGAGGAGCTCGTTTCTCCATGTGCTGCCAGGCTTGGCACTGTCAGCAGAGAGGCCAACAGGAGCCCCAGCCTGGAAAAGGCACTTGCCCCTCGCTCAGGGTTGTGAGTGCAGCCAAAGCTGCTGCTGGTGATGGGTGTGTAATGAGCAGGGCCAGGAAGTGTTGGCTTTTCTCTGCTTCTTTTCATAGATGTACTTTAGATAATAAAATTTTGTAACTTGGATACTCATTCAGGTGGCAGTGACATGTGTGAGGACACTTGTGTTGCCTTCTGTGCTGTCCCAGGGATCAGCCATCATCATGCCCCCATCATTGCCAAACTTTGGGTTTTCCAAGCTCAGCAAACTCTTAAAATGCTGCTTGAGCAGACCTGCTTTGCTGCATCAAGCAAACGTTGGGATCTCTCACACCATCACAGCTTCCCAGCCTTGCCCAGTCCATCGAGGGGATGTGGCACGTGCTGGGAAATCTGAGCATCCCTCGGACCGTTCCCTGGCTGGGGGTGGGTGCTGGGGGGTGGGCTCAGTTGTTTCCATGCTAGAAGGGAAATGAGCTGGTTATGTCTAAGACAAGGCATTTCTGGAATCAGTTTCACAGAATTTCACAGAATATTCTGAGTTGGAAGAGACCCAAAAGCATCACTGAGTTCAACTTTAATTCACGCCCTTGGTGTTAAAGGCACGTGTGTAGGGACAGTGCCTTGGTATAGGGATGTGCTTTGTGATTTGCAAAATTTATTTTTGTGTTAGAGATGGCACCAAAATAGGGGGAAAACCCTTTTTGTTTTGGTCTGGCTCCCAGTGATTTTTTTCTATTAAAAAAATATATTCTTGCCAAACACATTTTAATTTAACTCCTGGCCAAACACTCTGGTTTAAAAAAATACATTTAAGAGAATGATGTTGCCTCTGGAAAATTTAGCATAGTTCAACTCTGGGGCACCTGCCCCTCACTTAGAGGTGAATTACCATTCAAAATTTAATTTCAGGTTTTTCCCTTGATGGAGGCATTAGAGGTGTTTGACCTGAACTTGTGAAGGGCTTAAGCCAACCTGAAACAGCAAATTGTTCATGAGCAGGATTCCATCCTTAGCTAATTCTTTCTTGGTTACTACTCCAGCCTGTCCAGTGATGTAGCACAGGGTCTGGATCTGGACCATGGCTCAACTGTACTCATTTCCCCCAAGGAGATCTCTTCTGGATCACTGTGCCAGGGTTTGAGGATGCTGTTTGGAAGGCAGAGTGCTCTGCCTGGAGAGCTCCCACATTGCCTACAGGATTTTGGGTAGAAACAAGTGGTGCAGTCCCCAAGCAGCACATGGCTTTTGAGGTAGTGCAAATAATCCCAGATGGTATCTGGAGATCCAAATACTCCATCCTCCTCCTCCAGCCCCTGAGGGTGGGTGAAATCTCAGCCCAGGTTTACTCCTGAAATAATTCATATTGTTTCTGCCAGGGAAAGGCAAAAGGGAGGAGGGGGAGAAGGAGCCCATTTGCAAACACTTGTGAAGAAGGAGGCAGGTGGATTTATATTCTAATGGGGGGGATTTGGCTGTGGGACATCTGAATGAATACAATCTGATGAGTTTCATTAAGGCTACACCTCATTCTTTTAATTAACTTCTTGTTCTTGTCCTTGGTGAAGTAGTAATTATTTTTTAATTAGCCCAACACTGCATTGCAGAGCCAGCCAGCCCTGGCCTCATCTCAGAGAGGTGTCATAAGAATTAAGTTAATTAGCTTGTCACCATCCCTGTAAAATATGGTTGTGTTTGGCACAAAGGAAAAAAAGAAGACCCTTTGCTGTTCCAAGGTTAATTAAAAAACACGATGCAGGAGTGTCAGGTTGGAGAGAGGCAGATCCCAGCGTTTGGCTTGCGCTGGGATTCCCACCCTGTGGGCTCAGAGGCACAAACCCAACGTGCTGCTGGCAGAGCTCCCCATTCCTGGTGTTCCTCCTGCAGCCTGGAACACCTTCCACCAGCCCAGGTTGCTCCAAGCCCCCTCCAACCCAGCCTTGGACACTTCCAGGGATGAGCATCCACAGCTCCTCTGGGGGACTGTGACTGAGGAGGTGGGAAGGAATCTGAGACCTGAGCCCTTTGCCCTCCGCTCTTCTGTGCAATTTCTGCAGCTTTCATTGGTGAACAAATATTTTTCCAGGTTTCAGCATCTCACAGAGTCAATACCAGAGGGGAAGAAACCCTCACAAACATTTGAGAATTTGTAGAACTGGTCCATTCTCCCCAATTGCTTTGATTAAACTGAAAGAAGTTCTGTAAAAATGAACTTAGGTGTTGAAAAAACTATTTTTTCTGTCAGAGCCCATCTTGGTGAGAGATTTTTCCCCCACCTTTTGTCAAACCCTGGTCCCTACACACCCTTGTCCCTGCAGGAAACTTGCTCCCAAGTGTCCTGGTGTGCTGTGGCAGCTTCTTTGCCTTTCAGAGAGAGCCCAGAGAAATTAGACTTTTTCTTCAAGCCTCATCTCGTGCTTATTTGACAGTTCAGCATTAAATTTTTTTTAAAGGCAGTTTCTATCTCTCCTGATTGAAGTGATGAACTTGAATATATGATCCCTGTGGGATTTAGAGCTGTCTCCTAAATCTCCCCAGATGATAATGGCTCTGCCCTCTTTGCTCTGAGGGAATCCTTTTTTTTCTGGCTGGGTTGGCAATTGTTGCTTCTCCTGGTTGGGCTCTGACTGCTCATTAATATGTTTCCTTATGTGGTGTCCCAGGACAAAAAGATGGTCCTGACACCCCTCCTGCTTGCCAGGGGTGGGCTGGGGTTAAATCCATGAGAGGCAATTAATTGATCTATGTACCAATTAACCAAGGGTGAAGCAGCTGAAGGAGCATCCACGAGGGATGGGCCTCTACATGTTGGTTTGGGGCTATCATCAGGGTGGTGTGACTGGTGCTATAGGACTTTTTGTGATTTATATCAGTGGAAAGGATGCCAGATACTTGGCACAGTTTGATTGTCGTGTCCTGAAAGCTGTGTGTGGCCAGGGGAAGAGAAAGCAGGAAGGTCTTGACGTGGGATGGAAATCCTTCATGGACAGAATGGCTTCAAAACAGACATTTGTTGAGTTAAGCTATGCTTTCTGAGAGTTTTCAGTGCTGGTCTGAGGCACAGGGATGAACAGAGCAGGGAATCTGGAGCAGGGATGGGGAAGGAGAATGTGAAAGGAGCAGAGGGAAGACTCTGAAAACATGGAAGAAGCAGAGCTGGATGGGCCCTGAGCAACCTGCTCTACTGGAAGGTGTCCATGGCAGGGGTGGAACAAGATGATTTTTAAGGTCTCTTCCAACCCAAACCATTCTGTGATTTCATCCAGTGCTGCATTTCGCTTCCTATCACAACCCTGCAGCATTTTCCCTGAGGAATGTCTGCTCCTTTCCCCTCACTCTCTGTTTTGATCCTGCTCGAGTTCCAGTCCATGTACCTTCTGCAGCAAGCAGGGCCTTTTCTCAGGTGCCACACTGCTGCCACTGAAATCCTTTCTCAAATATTTTTAATACTTTGTTTCCCTCCACCATTCTTTCGGATATTTTGTTTTCCAGGTGGGTGTGAGACCTTCCTGCTTTTATAATTGAGGAGTCAGGAATGCTCTGGTCTAGCTGACGAGGTGGTGATCAGTCAGAGGTTGGACTTGATGATCTTGGAGGCCTTTTCCAGCCCTAATGATCCTGTGGTTGGGCATCTGGGGCTGGCTGTGAGAGCTCAGGAGCTCCGAGCCCTTGTTATTCCATTCAAAACTGCTTGTCTAGGGATGGCCTGTGGCAAAGGTGTCACCCCCTCCTCAGCTCCCCACCTGCTGTTCCTGGGCCGGCAGCACTCCACTGGGTCCTGTGACATCTTTCAGTCAGTTTAGAAAAGGCCAGGACACAGAAAACATCTTTCTTTGGTGCCTTGCAGCCACTGGCTTTGTGGAGAACTTCCACCACCGTAACTTTCTAGCTGAGAGTTCTGGAGGATTTCCTCAGGTCAGAGCTGGAGGTAGGTTTATAAAGAAAATTCTGGGTTATTTTAAAAACTGTATTTTAATGGAAAATACTGGTCAATGGGAACATAATTTCATGTAACATCTTTTCCCCAGAAAACTCTGACTCTTCGTTAAAAAGCTTTGATCAGGAAATGGAAAACTTGATGTCTAAATCACAGAATCATTCAAGATAGAGAGCTGTGGGGTTTTTTCACTGTGAAATCAACAATTTCTGTAGGCAGTAAGCTGCCTTTTTTTTTTTTTGGTGGAAGATGTTATGTATTGAAAAAACCCCACGTATCAGTAAAGCTTTGACAGGAAACTTATGACCAGCCCTTCTCTAGAGCAGCTGGCCACCATCAGAGACAGGATACTGGGTAGACAGGCCCCTGCTCTGATCCAGCAGAGTGATTTTTATATTCCAATGTAAATAATCATTTAAGAGGTAACTGTTTGGGGCTCCCTTAAGCTTTCAGCTGGGGGTCTGCAGGCTCTGTGTTTCTCACTCAGCAGAGAAGGCTCTCAGTAAAAAACTGAAGGGGAAAAAATAATTCCAGCAACCCCAGTGGTCTCCTTCGGAGAATAAGGATATTAACTTCGGCTTTAATAAAAACATAATGTTAACTAATCTACTGTGAAGAGCTTCAACTGCAAACTGTAGCAATTTACCAGTGAAAAATTGGAAGGGGACCCAGAGTTGGAGGGAACCTGCAGTCATTAGCTGCAGATTAAACATGAATTAAATTACTTCTGATTATGTCAATCCATCCATTGCAAGGACTGCACCTTTCCAGCATTCCTCTGCTGAAGGGGAGAAAAGGAAGCTCGGGCTGCATTTGAGGCCTCTCTGTGGTGGGGATAACATGAGAAGGTGGGATTTGGGTGCCTGTGATGCACAGATATTCTGCAGTGTTTGGAGAGGCCGAGGCCTCTGGGGCCTCTGGTCCTGCCACTGTAAATATTGCTTTTAAAAGTCGCATTTCTGTTTCTGGATCCCAGAACGTACCTCGTGGCCGTGTGAGAAGTTTCCAGCACTAAGGTGGGATAATGCTGGAGAGCAGAGGCATCCATTCCAGCTAAACCTCAGGAAGATCAGTTGGGAAGTGCTGGGATCAGATCCACCCCAGGCTTGTGTATTCGTGTGTACTTCCAGGAGTTTTGCACTGGTGTGGCGCAATCAGTCACGGAGATGCCTTGGTGTTATGTCAGGGAATGCTGGCTGTGGGTTCCTCAAGTTTCTGCTCAAGTAAGAGTCACTGGAACAGCCTCCTGAGAAAAACCTCTTCCTCTGACATTTCATGTAACACGCACATTTTATGTGGTACAACTGGTTGTGATTATTATCCACACAGATCCTGTTGCATGGCAGATGAACACTCAACATGAAATGACTGGAGAGTCTGAACAAAAGGCCCCTGTCCCATTTTCAAGAGCATCTGGGCCCCGTGGATGGCCTTTGCCTGCATTTGTGTTATAGTAATGGACAACCTAATTCTAAAATTTCTCTGCTTAAGTTGGAGGGAAGTCTGTATTCCTTCTGCTCAAATCCAAAGGCTTTCCTTTCCCCTCTGGGCTGTTTATGACTAAACATGCAGTCTTGCCTGGAAGACACAGAAAAATGTCAGCAACCTGCAAACATACAAAAGACCATTCCAAATTGGGTGAGCAATAAGCAGAAGTGGAATCCTAATTGCATGGCATATGGCTCATCCCTACAAACCCTCACACTCAAAGAGCTGGGGGTAATAACTGTTCAAGCAGCGTGGGGGACGTGTCAAGGCAATGCCTGTTGTGAGCTATCAAACCTCATTGCTTGCAAGAAACACATAATCCCTTTTAATCTCGTTCCTTGCATTCCGTGGAGCTGGAAGGCTGGGTTCCAGTAATACTGCTTTTCTGGTTGATGAGCAGAATTGGAAAGGAGCTGGGAAGGTGCTCAGAGCCCACTGTGGGCACGGCAGGTTTGCTGCACAGACAGAGAATGCCCAGCTCCAGGATACAGGAATGGCTGTGTCCAGCCTTACCTCGCTAGGGAGTGAATCTCAGGTTGTAAGAATTTAAACAGAAGGAAATAGGACTGATCTTCTCCCTCTGGGATTAGACCAAGGGGCCATTTGGGGTGGTACTGGGGCCATGTGAAATTGGTGGTGTCTTCTGTAACTGTGATCCCCCAAAATTCTTCACTGGTTCTAGTAATGCTCCCTGTTGTCACTATAACTTCTGGCCAGCAGTCAGTCTTGTACAGAGGAATAGCACTCTAGGGGGTGATTTTATTTTGACAGTGTAAGGCATAAGGCAAAACAAACCCCCAAATTCATCCTTAACCTGAAAACTTTCAGTTCCTGAGATCTTTGGAATGGAGGGAGGTGATGTGAGAAATGCTGATCTCTGGAATGAGAGTGATCATCGTGGGAGTGGCACTGGCCAGTACAATAAGCCTGGGATGGGGAAGGGGCTGCTCCCATCGGGAAAAAATCTTAAGTTGTGCCTTTCAGAGCACTTTGGTACACACCCAGATTTATGGGAATGAGCAGTGTGGGCTCCAGGGAGGATGTTGTGTTGTGCTGGATTAGCCTGGATGTGGCCAGGGAATATGTTAAATCCTGATGTATGGCCGCTTGTGTCCAAGTCAGTTCTCATTTAGGAGCAGTACAAGTCTGCCCTGGTGAGCAGAGCCAGCTCTTAGTGGTGGTTCAGGTGAAGCCTTGTAGGTTTATCACATAAAAGCAAATTCTGATTCTTGTATCCAGACACTGCCATGGGTGGTGTTGTGTGTATTCTTCCAAAATAGTAATTGAAACTAAAAAAAAACCCAAACACCTCCACCTCTCACTGTTTCCCTACATAACTCCTCAGGGACCAGTAGGATTTTTAGCTGGGCTTCAATCCTAATCAGTTTTCTTCTCTTTAGTAATCCACTGCTTGAGAATCCCAGACCAAGGATGCTGCTCCTCCAATGGTCAATTGTAGCTCTTTAATCTCAGTGAAACAAAGAGGTTCTTTGAACAATTCCAGGTTGAGCAGAGTTCTCCCACAATTGGATCAGTCTGCAGGACTTCATCTGAGGTGTTCAGAAGAGTTTGGGAGGGATGAGAAAGATGTCTGGCAAGCCCCTGTCTTGTGATAGCTCCACCTCATGCTGTTAGCAGCAGTCTGGGTTGTATTTTGGCTTGCATGGCAGAATAAAAAATTAAATATGTGGGGATTGTCATTGGTAGAACAAATCGAAGTTCATATGTGGGTTATTTCATCCTCTTCATTAAAAGTAGGTTACTCTCCAGCTAAAAATATGATTTGGCAAAAAGAGAGTTGAAACATTCATTCTGGGTAATGCTGAGATTCAACACAGTGACCTTCCTTGGCTCTTCTCCAAGCTGATTCACTTTTTTTCCTCTAATGTTTCCTGAAACTTTATCTTTTTGGGCTGCCCTGGCCCATCTGTTGCTGAGCCCTGCAGGTGGGGCCTCGCTGAGCTGCAGCACAAAGTGACGGGCTGAGTTTGGGGAGGGTTGTTATTTTACAGAGGGCTGTGTCAGATAAAGCCTCCTCTGCTGCCTGGAGTTCTTAGCGGGGTTTTCTCTTTGGTGGCTTCATACCCCGTGAGCCACAGCTGGAGTGGAGTGAAGCAGCCTGGGGAGGAGGCTGAGGGTTGGTCGATCAGGGGATGTTTTCCTCTGGCTCTCCATCCCAGCTGTGCTTTGGCCTCCAGGTCCTGTAAAGGAACCACCTGTTTCAAGCTTTAGTGAAGGGTTTGGTTTTTTTCCTTTTGCTGTGGGCAGCAGAGTGGGAATGAGGAGCCAAGGCCAGGGAGGCAGGCAGTGACCTCTGCTCAGAGGGAGCAGCAGAGCCAGGTGAGCAATTTCCTGCTGTAGGAACAAACAGGGCTGGCCAGGTCTCCGAGGGGGATAATCCCACAGATTTCACCCCAGCAGACGACTCCATAGCGGCTGTTGTACCTTTAGATGGAGCGAAATCTGGGCTGTGTAAATCACAGCCGTGGAATATTGCATTAGTAAGCCTTCTGTTCCATTTTCATGGATGGGGGAAAAGAGGGGAACGTCCCCCCATCGTAAAATATCGCTGCAGACGTCACTGACAGGGCTGGGTAGGGACAACAATACAAAGATAATGACACTTCTCCTCCCCCCCTCCAAGCACCTCCCTCATTTTCTTTTTTCTCTTCCCTTTTTGTCTCGTGTTTCTGAGCTAAGAGGATTTTTTAGGCACAGTAACGAGCTTTTGCTTTGAACTTGGAATATGCATTCTGCAAAGAAAGCCCCTGGACTGTCCTTACTTAGTGTGCCCAAATATGATTAGTGTCAGACTGTGAAATATCGCTTCCTTATCTCCAGGAGCCAGCAGACAGGAACATTTCTAGGGATCAGGGCCTTTTTATTTTTTTGGCAAAACACAGACTTTGAGAAGGAGATGGTTTGTGTGCACAGCCTCTTCACTGGCACGATTCTCATAAGCCTCTGGAGAGTCTCTGTGTTTCTCTCTCCTCCTGTCTCCCCCTCTCTGCTCTCTTTCGCTCATTCATTCCTCACTTCATCCCTCATCATCTGCCTTGACACTAATTTATGATCAAGGGACATCATTTTCAAAATGGTAGATGATTTGGAGTTGAATTTCACTCTCAGCCATATCACTGTCTCACCTACAGCTGAAGAGCAGCCCCTTCCCTCGTGTTCCCCAGCAGAAGAGGTGCTTCAAGAAGATTTCTGGTTTCAGGAACTAATTATTTGGGCCATCACACAGGCTGCATTGTTGCTGTTTATCTGCTGAGCAATGCTGCTTTGGCAAGAAAAAAATGCCCAGCCCAATTTATTTACATATTAAGGGTCTTGCATGTCAACAACTGCAGACTGTGGATAAAGGATTTGTATCTCCTGTAATTTCATGGATCTGTTCAGTGGTTTTGTTTAGCAAAAAGTGGGAGAAGAGGGAACAAAATTAGTAATAAAATGTGTTAAAATGTGTTTCCATCCTCACTTCTTAACTGGCTGCTAAAATTGCCTGCCTTCCCCCCCAAAAAAAATCCCAAATATTTAGAATAATAGGAGAAAGTAATTAGAAATGTATCACTTCAATGCCTTGGACTGCTTTTGTTTCCAAGTCTCTTTGATCTTCAGATGGGCTAAAGATAAGGACTGAGACTGCTTTTTAAATATCTTCTGTCCAGATCCAGAGCTCCCCACGTGTGGAGAAGAGTTCTGCCAAAATCAGGGCCTGGCTCTGAGCTCATTCGAGGGAGCATCTTTGAATTGCAGGCTCTGATTGTGATCTATTCCTGCTTGCAACTTGGAAATGTTTAGGATTTAATGTATACCAAGCTTAATACTCTTACATGCACCGTTGGCCTCTACTGGGAAGGATTAGAGCTCTTCAGTTATAAGTCCTAAACCTTAATACTGCTCTGAAAGAATCTTCCACTTAAGTAAAGCACATGCAGCACTGGGCTTTAAGCTCCAGGAGCACTGATCCTGCTGCCAGCATGTGCTTCCAGGCCTGGCTGGTTTTGTGCTGACCAAAAGTTTTATGGAATTGTGTCCAAACTGCATCAGAGACGTCCGTGCTATTTTAGATGAAATTGGGAAGCTGCGGGCGCTGCTCGAGACAGACCCTTCCCTTGGAGCAGGGCAGAGAGCAGATGTCCTTATTAAAGCCAAAACTGAAGGAGAAAACAGTGAGGGTACTGGGAGAGGGATTGTGCTGAGGTTTGAGCTGGAAGGCTGGGCTGAGTCCTGCAAAGTCAGGGGAAATGCTGGTGTTTGTTGGCTTTGAACACTGGAGTGTTTTTTTTGAGCAAGGGTTGATTCAAGGATTCAGGAAAGGCTGATCCACCAGAAGAGTCTGCAGGTGAATACTTACAGGCCTGGGAAAATGTGACCTCTAAAAGACAAGAAATTCTGGTGTTTTAAACTAGAGTGAGAAGACTGAGAGGAGACGGGAGGAACAGACTTCATGAGTGCTGAAGCTGTTGGAAGGAGGATCAGGAGGACTCCTGGACTGTGTCACCCCAGGTTTGCATTACAGGAGGGGCTGTAACCAGTGGATTTCAGGAGAGGAGTGTCCAGCCATGCAGGTAGAAAAGCTCTGGAGGAGTTTGGAAGCGGCATGGAACAAGTGAAGGTGTTTAATAGTTCCTTGGGAAACATCTAGCAGGAAGGGCCTGGGCAGATCTTGCTTTGGAGTACAAGCAGGATACTGTGACAGCCTTATGGCATCCCTTTCATCCTTCTCCTGGAGATCTTCAGTGATACTGCTGTAATTCTTGATTCACTTAACAGGCACCTTAAACCAGCTCAAATTCATCACCCTGAGCTGCCATGGAAGTTTCCCAGGGCTGTAGGGAACATGTTACATTATAGTATCATTTCTTCTTTTTTTTCTTTTGGGCTCATTTACCAGCCTGCTTTGTCCATAATGGGCCTCTTGTTTGACATACTCATTGATAACCAAAGTGCTGTTTTCTTGACTGGAAAATATTGACTTTGAGGTTGGGGCCTTCCGATGTGTTCAGCGTTTTCCAGCCCTTCTCCCGTTGAGGCCTGTGGCAATAATCCTATTGATCGCAGTGGGAGTGGAATTCATGGGAACAGAAAATAAAGGGAAGCCTTGGAAATCCTGCTCTGAGCATTTTGTGACGCAGATGTCAGAGGAAGCATGATGTAATCCAGTGTCAAAGGTACTCTGAAACCTTTCGTGGAGGATTTTTTAAAAATAAAAATGACCTTTTAAATAGATTAACATTTTAGAAACAATAAAAGTCTATTAGCATGAAAATACAGGGAGTTGAATCACTTCTCTCAAGGTGTTGGAACAAACCCCAGGATGTTGTCTTTTCTTGCTGAGGAAAAAACCTGACCGAGGTGAAACATTGTGAAATACGGAACAGATTTGCTGTTGGGTTTATTGCCATCAGCAGGGAAGGAGACTCTCAGTGGAGAGCAGGAGGAGCCCCACCAGAGCTTTGTAGTTATCCTGCCAGATGAGCATCTCCCTGTGCAATGCCACGGGTCTCCTGGGATTGCTGGCCAAGGGGGGAGCCTCCCGTGACACTGGTGCTTTCTGGGCCTTGGTCACCCTCTCCTGTGGCTCTTCCAGAACGTGGCACTGCCCTCTCCTCTGGGAGGTGGTGGCCAAGTATTTAGATAGTGAGCAGGATGTGTATAGATACGGGAGCAAATGTTTGGAGAGGGGACACCACTGGTGGGTATGTCCACCTTACTGGGGGATCCTGCTTTAATAGGACTGTTTCCCAGTCCGTGCTAAGGAAAGTCCTTCTTGAAACCATTTTGTGGTTCTTTGTTCCTCAGGGCTCACAATTTACCTCCCATGTTCCCCTGCACCAGCTCTGTGAAGTGACCAGCTGAGTAAAATCATGAGAACTGGAAGATTGCTCCCACCCTTTGCCTCACCCTGTGCTCAAAAAGTTCAATTCTAGCCACGAAACTTGCTCTGTATTTCTTTTTTTTTGTAATCCATAATAACATTTTCTGTGAAAACCTTCAAAGATTTTACTTCTCCCTGCTTGATTTAGGAACACAAAAAAAAAAGAAAAAGGAAAAGAAAAAAGAGCTGGTTATAAGTTCAAATGCTTGGATTTGTGGCTGTGATTGATTTTTGTAGGTATACTTTGCTCTTCTCAAGATTTTTCAGTTCTCAAAATACCAACTGGAATAACATATCCAATGTGACCCCTGTAATCTTCCACTTGGGTTTAAGTTGAGCAGAGATTTCTGCCTGGAGTAGTGCTGCTCCCATTCCAATGGCAATAACTCCCTGAAGTCCTGCACCTCAGTTCTTGTTTCCAGCTTCAGTTTTGCTTCTTTTAGGGCAGGTTTGCACCATCATGTGTCGGTGGGTTTGATCGTGCTCTTGGCTTCACAATGGCCAGGGATTGAACTGAGCCCATGGAAGGCAATAAGCCCTGCTGAGGCTTAGATGTGAGGCTTGGGGGCTGCCCATCAGGATTTTTCACTTCTGAGAGCTGCCTGGAAGCCAAAGAATTGGGTACTGGCTCTGTGGGGTCAGTGCTTCTGACTGAGCCCTGTGGCTGAATGGGTCCTGTGTGTGGTTCCCCAATCTGAAAATAGGTGCTTGTGGTTTGCTGGCAGCCTTTCTGTAGATTCACCCTTGCTCTCCTGAGGCACATTTCCCTTCTCCCCAGTGTCTGTGGAGTTTGGGGAGGTCTGTTCTTTCTGGTTCTGCACCAGAAGGGATTTAAGCCCATCTCTCCCACAGCCAGGGCAAGCTTGTCACTCCAATATTTAGGTCCCCGCTTTGGCTCCAGGATTTAAAGAAAATGTGAAAAGTCTTATTTATATGTTGTTAAATTTAGGTTTGTACTGAAGAGGTAGAAGTACCCAAGGATGTAGGCAAGTGTCCTTGGTGGAATTTACCCTGAAAATGTGAAGCACGGATTACAGTGTGAAGGAGCTGCTCGTTTCTGGTCAGCATTGTTCTGGCAGTGCGAAGTGTTACAGTCTAAAAACAAACAAGGAGCTTATTTGGTCTCTTAGAAATGTTTCTTTTCTGAAGGCAGATTGGTATGAGGTGTGAATTCGTGATGGAAACAAAGAGCAGGGTGTCTGAGTGAAAGCTTTCCTTGCAGGCAGGTGGGACAAGACAGAACCCTGTGGATGCTTCTTTTCAACCTAATATAGAATTCTGGAAAGTCTTTGCTTTGCCAGTGGATGGATCCCATGCAGGCAATGATTAGGATTTTGTGCAGGAAATAATATGAGCTACTGTACGTGGTTTGTTTTCTGACAGCAGGAACAATTAAAAGCTGTGACACACCACACGCTTTCCATCTCCAGCTGTCTGGCTGCACTAACTGCTCCCTTCATACCCTGCTAAATTCATGCTTTAGCTCGAAGCACATTTTCCAGTGTGTCCAAGGAGACAAAAGAGCAAGTGGAACGGCGAGAATCATTGTTTGAGGCTCAGCCCAAAATTGCTTTCACAAGAGCCAAATGTCAGGATAAAAGCGATGGCTCGCAGGGAAGCTTCCCCCTTCCTCTGGAAACAGGCAAGCAAATAAAATAATAAGCCCACAGCTCCCTGTGTGTGTGAGTGCAGCGAAAGTGCAGCATATTGTAGGGAAAGCCCAAGCAGCATCAAGTTCTTGCTGTAGCTTCAGGGGCTCTGGCCTGTGGGGCACTGATCGATGCCTGTTTGCCCCCGGCAGTGCGGTGATGTGAGGCCATGCTCGAGCCTCTTGCAGACAATTGCAGTGGCTTTGTGGGGAGTTATTTCCTGGGTTTATCTGCAGTTTCCAGTCAAAATTCTGTGGTGTTAGCTCAGGGTCTGTGTGCAGCTCATGTTGTGTTCTTCAGCTCGTGTTGTTCTCCCGAGCGCTGGGTGTGAGGGGGTTTGCTCCGTGCTGGAATCATCCCCCGGCTGTAATCTGTGCTGGGGATTCATAATGGGACTTGTCTCTATGGGACTACAAGGAATATCAGTCTTCCACAGTTTGAGGACAGATCTGGGGGGGGTTGTGTGGTGTATTTCTAGGTTCCCTGTTGTCAATACAAACCCCTAGATGCTGCCCAAGGCTTTTACCCACAGGATAAAATGGCTCCAGTGTGGAGCTGTGGCACCTGGGCTGGGGCAGATGGATGAGAGAGCATGGCTGTTGCACCAGCTGATGTCTGGGATCTGCACTTGCTTTGGGCAGCTGGTCCCAGTATCTGTGAAAAAACCCAGCTCTTTTCTTTTTCTGTGTCCTCTGCATGTGGCCTTGCACATCTCTGACTGCGCCTGGCCCTGGGAAGCAGGAACTGCTTGGATGGAGACACCTGGACAAAGAAGGGAGCAAGGAGCCTGTCCACAATCACTCTGACCACCCATGCCATTCTGGCCACTTCAGTCCATCACTTCTGTCACCTTAGGTTAGGGGAGAGAGGAATAAAATTCTCGGGAATCAACAGAATTTGCGCGGAGAGAGTGGATTCTGCCAAGTGTGCTTTAGGTGTTAAATGTTCCTCGTCACTGTATTTCCTTCAAAACCAACAAAATGAACCTTTAATTCCTGAAGTAATAATGAGTGAGTTTTCCTGGCTTTTTTCCAGACACTGTGAGTTTTTGGGTTTGGATGTAGGTGCTTTGCTGTCAAGCCTGTACAGTGTTCTTGTATTGGAAATCTGCTGAGCTCTGGCGCTGTTAGATTTCTGGGTGCCAGGGAGTTATGGGATGGAGGGTGTACCTCAAAGTGCGCATGATGACAAGGTCATGGCTTAACCCTTCCTGCTGAGATACCACCTCTGTGTGGCTAAGGATGGGAGCAGACAGAAAAGATGCCACAGCAGAGGCTTGATAGCAAAACCTGTTAGAAGGGCCACATTTATCACCAACTGTTTCCAGTCTGTCCTCTCTTAGCTTGTTAATTCAGAAATACCAAGCTGAAAGCCCCTTTATAGCTCTGGGGCAGGTGGCTAGCTTAAATCCACCTCATTACTCCTAATGAATGAGACTTTTTCACTTTTCTGGACAGGTGGCCAGAACCAGAGTGTGTAGCCTTACTTTGAGGCCAGGAATGTGCTCTAACCAGGAAATCTTTTATGCCAAAGAACTCTAAATTTGCCGTTGTGGCATTTCAATAGACGAAGAAAATGTGTCACAAAGGGTGAAAAAGCAGGTGATGTGTAATGGGTGCTGCTTAGTGTTTGCAGTATCTGGCATGGGCTATCCCTTCTAAGTTATTTAGCACGTTAGCAGGGAGCTGAGTAAATAAATGAAACAGAAGGGGGTTGTGAGTTGTTAGTGGAAAAACTTCTTCAGTCAGCTGTTGTAGTACTTTGTTCAGTGATCTTGAATATAAACCATGGCCTGATGTTCCCTTGTCTCAGACAGACAATGCACAAGTAAAAGGTTGTGTACAGGACCAACAAAGGACTTTGGAAGCCCCTCCAGTCCTCTCGTTTCCTTATCCATCCACAGCCTACCAGGGTCTTTGAGACACACTGGAAGGTGCCTTATTATTTGTCTGAATTGCTCTTAAGAGAGGATGTAATCTTTTCCTTATTATGAAGACCTGCTTTTATGTGCCCAGAATAAGACTGACCTGAAACACTTAGTGTGAACCTGAATTCAGCCTTTTACAGTGCTCGAAAAATGTTGTTAGCTCTGCTCCTTCATTGCCTTTGGCCTTCCTGGGTTTGACCATACTGGAAATTGTAATGCCAAATTGCAGCAATAAAACTAAGCCCTCTTGTGATACTTCCAAAAAGAACAGGAACTTCCAGAAATCTCCTGAGAAGGGGTTTAGCTCATGAGGTTCTGCAGCCCCGTTCAGCCTAAGTCAAGGAGTTTGGAGGAAGTTCAGAGGAAACACCCAAGCTTTTGAGCACTTCATCACACCGAGCCCTTGTAGGCTTTCCCAATACTGCTGTCTGGTTGTACACTGTTCCTCATCAGAGGCTCAGCATGTCTCCTCCACAAACGAGCATTGGTCAGTCCCTTTTCCATCCTGTGCTGTCTTCTCCCTGAGTCCTGTTTCTTTGTAATTGTCTCTGAAGAATAGTTACTTACCGACATAATTTTCCCTTGGAATGATATTACACCTTCTAAACTAAGCCTGGGTCAGCAATATCACATGGATAAGAGACTCTTTCCCTCTCATGTGATACCATTTTAGTAGGAGATTAAGCTTTTAACCCTGAAATAAAAGCAGCTTTCCTGTTCTCCCTCCCTCTCTCTTGTTATCGCTCCCACTCTCTTTTTTTTTCTGTGTGTCCTCAGGCCCCATCAGTTAGACACGACATCAATTCTGGCTGCTGGTCTAGTGAGCAATCCATCCTGAGACTTGATCCGGGGACTTAATTAAGTGTGAAATTGAAGGGAGAACTGGCACAAAAAATGGCTGAGGTCCTGCGAGGCAGAAATTTTATAAGTCGCTGGAAAGGAAAGTACAGATGGATATTCTCCAAGATGCCAGGAAGTTATTGACTGTTATTGCTCAACACCATGATGATAAAAGGTATCTAGAAGGTGTTGTCAGGGACTAGATATTTTGCTGTGGGTTTCCTGCATTTGAGTGAGTAGCACCACTGTCTTTGTGCCTGAGCAGGTGCAACAGCCTAACCGTGGCCTTGAGTTTCTTGCTTCTCTTGTATGAGGCTCTGCAAAGCAAGAATCAGCCTCAGAAATGGTTGCTGGGCTCAGTTTGAGCTAATGCTCTAAGACAGTCCTGTTATGGTAGGAGGGACTGGCTGATTCCTGCTGGGAAGTCGCCTGTGGTGCTTTGTGCTGGGATAGTCCGAGGTGCAAAGTCCTCAGGTCTCCAGCTCTGCTCCACATCACCTTACAGCCTCCTTCGCTGTCCCCAAATGGATCTAAACCCAGAGCATCTTGTCTTGGGATGATGTGGTGTCTGTCCTGCTGCTACAGTGCTGAGGGCTCCTCCCTGCACCTTGGCTGCTCTCCTGACCTCTTGAAGTAGGGTTGCACCAGGAGGGTACAGGGCTGTAGCTGACTTGCTCCCATGGCTGTTGAAACCTTACAGAAAGAGGGTAGATCACTGCCTTTAGGGGTTTCTCTGGGGGAGATTTGTTACATGAAAATTCTTTGCAGGTGTGTTTTGGCCTGGCCTGTGCTTGTCTGCCAGACCTGCACAATTTTGCATATGTTTATTGGTGAAAAATTTGGTGTCTGAGGGTTTTACACTGGCAGAAATATAGTTGCTGGGGGCTTTTGAGAAGTGCGAAGCTGAGCAGGAGTTGAGGATCCCTGAACACTGTGGCTAATGCTTCTCCTGCACGGGGCACTGCGAGGCTGGTCTGGGATCTGGGGTGAGCAGGGCACCGACTGGAGCAGACTGGGGCTGTGCACAGCTGCTGCTGGGGGTCTTGGAGGTGACATGAGCTTGGAGCTAATTGTGCAAGGTGATTTCTCTTCAGGGCTGCCCAGCCTGCACTGCTGTGTGACTCCTGTGAGCTGCACTGGCCCGTCTGGGCAGCCTGGGAGCTGTGGGATGAGAGTTCCTCAATCCCTGCCTGCAGGACCAGTGTGCCGGCTCTGTCCCACTCACCTCTGCCCCCCACGATACTGCCACTAAAGATCTGATTGCTGCCACGGGAGCTGGAGGCTGCCCTCCTCCCTTTTCAGGGCTGATGGCTCATTTTGGTCAGCAGTGGATTTAAGCAGCAGGAGGGTGTCAAATGTTCCCACCCGGCAGGGAGGCGGCTTGAACCTGCTCAGCAACTTCATCTTGTCACTGCAGGCTCCCTCCCGCTGGCACCGTGACCTCCGGGGTTTGCAGGCCAAGTGCTAATGCTTCCAGAGAGCGGTGCCAGTGATCTCCACCCCCCTCACGCCGATATCCCTCCTGGAGAAAGGAAAGGAGGGTGAGGTACAGTAATCTGATCCCTTTTAAGATAATACGCTGTTCAAAGACACTTCCTACCCACTGGAGAGGCAGGAGAACATCCATCCTGGGGGACCTCTGTATTTATTGCCTCACCTCACGTTCCTCTTCCTTTATCCTCTCCTAATCTCCCCAGGTGGGTGCACAGATTTGGAGGGGGTGCAGCTGTGCAGTGAAGGCATCCAGGTGTTTGGATGTGGAAAAGCAGGACAGAGCCTGTTGCCTGCTGGGATGGGCTGTTGTAGGATGCAGAGCTGGCGAAGGTCCTCCTTGGGGTAAAACACCTCTTGTCCCCTCCTCGCCTGCTGGAGGGGTAAACTCCCAGGGGAAACAAACCCAAACAAGGGGAATGACTGAGCCTGCCTGGGCTGGGCAGGGGTTTAGTCTTGAACAGAGGCCAAGGTTAATACCTTAGCGAGGTCCCCAGCAGCCTGTGGAGAGCAAAGTGACAATAGCACTGAATCAGCAGATCCCTGCTGGCCGGGGGGAAACACAATCAGCCTTTCTCTGGTTTCCCTGTGTGCTGGGCCTGGAGGACCTACAGCTCAAGGAAAGCTATCACATGCTGTGGGAGAGAGAGTTACAGCCCTGCTGCCCCTGCAGAGCTTTGCTGCAGATCATGGGCAGCAGGATGGCACTGGGTCTCTGGGACTGATGCTCAGAGTGTGGAAGGTGCTGGAGAGTTTTTTAAGGTGAAAAGTTCCTCGAACAGTCCATTCCGTGGATGCAGATTGAGTTGAGGAGAGCAGCTCTGAGCCTCACAGCTGTGCCTTGGGCATAATTTCCTGTGTGTTGATTGAAAATTTCCTGAAGAGTAATAAGGACAGTCAGTGAAATCACTGGTGCTCTAGTGTTTAGCATCACCTGAGGATCACCCCAGGCACTGACGATAATTGCCTGTGGAGATGACACAGCAGTAAATATTAAGCCTCAATTTAATGTATTTAAGTACAATAGAAGCTGACAAAGCTTCATTTCAGTACATTGCTTTTCTTATAAGCTCTCTGGAAACCTGCTGGTCTATGTACACTCCTCAGCAAAGATTTAGTAACAGATGCTGTAGCCATGTCTAATGTTAGCAAGATTTCATTAGCTATATATAGCAAGCTTCTCTCATTTCAGAGCCCCATGATGTTTGCTCAGAGACTGCTACTTGAAATTGAAAAGGAGAGTATTTTGTGATGCATTTATTTGTACTTCTCTGTACTCCTTTTAGTCGGAAATATTCAATGTGGTTTCCTCGCCTTTGGTGCGAATTAGCAAGGTACTGTTGTATTAATCTCCTCTGGGCTCAATTCCAGTTTTCTTATTTGCACCAGCCAGGATTTGACTCCAAATGTGGCTTCCACAGGACCATTTGTGGATTAATATACTGTTCTGCATAAGCATACAATAATCCAGCTTTAATTGTGTTTTTATAGTGACTGTAACAAAAGACTTAGTGGTAGTGGATAAGTACAGACCTTTGGGGTTGACCTGAATAGCAGGAAAAGCTTTGCAGTGAATCTTGGAGAAAACATTGTTCAAGACATAGCGGCAGGGAAGGAGGGATGAGATGCAGGTTCAATTTAGGCACATGGGATTGGTTAAATATGACATCTTTGTGAGCTGCATTATCTTTCCTCTATCTAGAAAAATTCAGGCATCTTATTTGTGGCTGTCCGAGTATTTACTGCTGTGCCACCTGGGGAATTATTGCTTTAGTCATAGAAAATAGGGATTAAAGCAAGATTTTAAAAGTTAGTCCACAGGGAGCTGCTTAAAGGACATGTGACGGATTTTGTTGATAGCAGAGTTGTCAAGACTAAGTATGTTGTGAGGTGGAGTCCTGTGAAGTGGGTTTTATGGCTGATTTTATGAAAGGTTTCCATTAGTGAAGCTGTTGCAGAGAAGGAACATGCTGATGATGCCCTGTGGGGAGGCATCAAGAGAGGAGGAGGGTTGGAGAAGGGGAGCAGGAGAAGTGGTTTGACATTTAAGTGCAAGGTGACGAATTTATGGATTAAGATCGGAATTTTTGCTGTAAATTTGAGCCTCACTGGCTGTCAATGGCAGGAGTGAAGGAACTGTCTGTGTAAATCAATCACAGATGCCTTCAAGACACTGATATAATCAGCAATGCCATATGCAGGCTCTCGCCAGCAGCCATAAGGAAGCACCTAATGTCACGGCACACCGAGACTGGGTGATCTGGGGCTCCCAGTGTAGTTCTGCTTGCAAGCTTTCAAAACAGAAAAGATCCCAGTGGAAGCATGTCCAGAGAAATCTGGATGCTGGAAAAGATTAGGAACAGGGTTATTTTATGTGGATGGGGTCTTGTGTTCTCTCATGCCACAGGTTTCCTTGTGTTTTGGCCCTGAGTTTGTGTCAGGTCTGGTGTGGTCTGTACGCACTGGAAATGTCCAACCCTGCAATTTCCCTGCTATTTTGGGATGAGGGTTATGTGTGTTGCAAATTATGTATGTATTTGATGCTAAAAGGGGAACTCTTGTAACTTGGTTAAGAGGAGTGGAATAGATATGTTTTAAATTTTGTAGCTATCCCCAGTGGACTTCCAGTGAAGCATCTGGACGTGGTTATAATGGGAGGTAACTGGACAAGGTGTGCTGCTGATTTATCCAGTTTCCATTTCTTGTGTTCAGTGTATTAACTGATCAGAAGGTGCTGGAAATACAGAACAGAAATAAGAAAAGGAGGTAGAAACTAGAAAAAGCCAGTTAACTCCCTTATGAAATGATAATCCAAGATATACCTGCCAGAGGAAGATGCCTGGGAGTTGGCAGGGCTGAGAAAGTTTTGAGAGGATCAGGTAGGGACCTGCAATGCATTAAGCAGCTGGTGGGTTTTGTGATTAGTTCTTTTATGTCTTATTTCAGGGAAAACCATTGCATTTTTGAACTGTGTCTGCTTGCAGCACACCACTAACCAAGTAGGTGAGGGTTTCTTTCAGTGTAAGAGTGAAAGGGAGCGTTTATCCCCAATTCCTGTCTTATAAAGCAGGCAGGTGTTGTAGGTGTAACTGCAAAGGTGAATTAGGGAAGTCTGGGAGAGTTGGTTCCTGCAGGAAGAGGAGAGAGGCAGGTGAAGGAGCGTCCCTGGGCAGGAGGGATGTGATTTGGTTGGGTGGCCTGCAGGTGAGAGGGGGGATAGGGTTACATGGCCATCGAGGGGCTGGAGAAGGGGAGCAGTAGATCTCAAGGCCAGCAAACCTACTTTGACCTTGTCACCAATAGGCTGAAACACAGATGAGGTGCCTTGCTGAAGGCATCCCTCCAGGTCCTGCCTGTTTGTGAGCCAGCCCAGAGCAGGGCTGTGTCACCTGAGCCCTTCCTAAAGCAGAGGTGGGCCAGCAAGAGCCATCCTGCCCAGCCCAGTGAGCTTCTCTTGAATGTCATGGTTTTAACATTGCTTGTGGGAGGAAGGACTGAAACGGTTTGTCTTTTCTGCCTCAGTTTTCTTCCTCTCTGTACTAAACTAACAAATCCCTCATATATTTGGAAGTTTGACAATATCACACCTCATCCTCCAGTTCTCAGTGGACTGAGATTGTGGATGAGCAAACACAGTTGTGTTCCCCACTGGGCCAAAATAAGAAATGTGGAGGGGAAACAGGGGGAAAGGCTGATCTGGAAGATACCCAGTGCCAGGAGCTTCACATCCTTTCACAGAGCTCCCAGGCTGCTGTGAGGCTGCCTGGTCTGGAGGCTTCAGCATCCCTGGGCTTGTTGACATGGCAAACAACTGCAGTTGGTGGGACTTGTCCTCTTGGGCTCAACAGAGTGAGCTCCAGTCCTACCGTTTCAGAGTGAGCTTGGTGCAGCGTTGTGTCTGTGTGAAAAACACCAGTTGTTCACTTCCTGCAGCTCAAGGATGTCCCTGTCCTAGCCCAAACTGAGGGGTTTTGGTGCTTCTTCCTCAGAAGGGGATGAGGCTATTGGGATTTATACCTGTGTTTGCAGGGGGATCAGGTACATCACCTGCTGGGCACAAATCTATGTTCTACTGCTGTTTAGGAGGGGAAAATCCAGAGGAATATGATGGCAATCAGTGAAACTTCAGAGTATGAAAGGGAGGATCTTGTCCTCTCTGTGAAGAGTTCTCCCTAGGCACTGGGCAGGGGTTCTCAGCACATCATCCTAACTATTTCTTATAAAAATAAGTGGGCTTGGATCAAAAACATTTAGCACATGTCAGCATTAGGGATTTTTTTTTTTATTCACCAATCCAAGAAAAGAGGTAAGTCCCACCAAGGTGTGAGATTGGTGTCTCCAGCCAAGACAGCAAAAGTTTGCTGTTTGAAGAGCCAAGTTAAACAAGACACAATTAGGACTAATGTGCCCCCCACAGCTCCCAGAGGCCAGTTTATGGATCCTGAGGGGGCCAGAATTGGGTCTTGCTGTGTCTTGTTTGCCTTGGCTACATAACAGTGAGCCCGTGTGCCTGTCGCCTGGCGGCCCCGGCACAAATCACACCTGCAGGAGGCTCAGGCACGCAGTTTTTTCCTTTCTCCTCCTCTCTGTCCAAGTGTTTTACTTCTGATAAAGTGCAATATAATCCTGATGCCATGGTGCTGGCTTTCCTGAGGAAGAGGGCTCACCACCTTGGCAGTGATGGCTCAGGCTCCCACGTCCTGCAAGCAGCCCTTTCCTTTGGGATTTGCCCATGTTTGTGTATCTCTCATGGCTGGCAGTTGCCTTTTTCTCTGGTTAGAAGTGGAGAGATTTACATATTGCTGGTGTGTAGGAGGCATTTCATTTCAGGAACCCTTTTAGCTGCCTTCAAATATTTGACCATGGTGGATATTTCAGATGGAGCAGAACATCACCACCAGGCTGACTATTGCTCTGATATGGAAATGCAGCTTGAACCTGTTGGGTACTGCAGATCACACTCTCTCCAGAGCTCAGGGGAATTTTGGGGTCCAGTACAGCCTTATGAAGGGAGTTTTAAATCAAGCTCTGTTGCTCCTGTGCTAAAATTCTAGAAGCTTTCACTCTTAATCAGGACGCTTGTCTGTGAAATGTGCTCCTGTAAATGCTAGCTTTTCAAGGCTTGTCAGGACATTTCATACTCAGACTGTCTTTGGGGTTTTGGCTGTGGAAGAGTATTATTTTTTATTTAAAACCCTTTCCTTTTGTATGAACACACCACCACGTACAATGGTGCTTTCCAGCCGCTGCAGGGAGTAGATGCAGAAGAAGGCAGGCAGGAAGAAAGCTCCAGATTTACTGAGCGGGCCAAACTCAGGATGGAGACACAGGTAATGCCTTATTTGTCTGCCTGACATAGCTGGAAAACACAGACAAGCTTTCATGCCTGCAGAGCCTCCTGCAGAGCTGTTGCCTGCCGTGTGTCAGTAGGCCATATGGCTGTGAGTGCACTACATTAAGAGATACCCACCCCTATAAAGGCAGTGACACGTGACTGCAGAGGTCAGTGTGCATCAACTTAATCATGTTGGTTTAGTCCTGGATAGGGCTTGGAGGAGCCTCCAGTCTCAGGAACTGATAGGCTGAGTTTGCAGTCAGTGTTCAGAGGACCTGAGCCCATCCTCAGCTTAGGAGTATGTGTAAGCCCGTTAACACTTCTGCTCTCTGTCTTCTTGTTTAGCATCTGTGCCATCAGCAATTGTTTATTTCTGCTTCTGGACTCACCTGAAGGGATTTTATCTCCCAGAGCCACGTAAGGACCCCGTGAGGCTTCAGAGAGGCAGGGTGTTGGTGTGGATGAGCTGAGAGGCTGGAACGAGGACGGGTGCGATGTCAGGGAGGTGCCTTTGTCCAGCCCTCTCCTCCTGTGGCTGTTAAACTCACCCTCAAATGAAAAAAGCAATAGCAAGAGGCATTTAATGGCTCCCTGATGAGGGTGACTGAGAGGGAGGGGCACTTTTTGAGTTTTTCCACGGTTTTCATGTGTGCTGCTGGCCCCGAGGGATGTGCCCTGGGTGCCTGCTCATTTCAGAGCTGCAGACAGGAGACTGTTGAACGAATTGTTATCCTTTACAACTCCTTTGGGGGCAGTTTGGTCATTCTCACACTTGAATGCAGAGCAAGTTTCCCAGAGGCTCAAGCTTAGGGGTGATGCTGAAGTCCCAGAAATGTTTCCTGGTGTCTCTTAGTTGCACTGCTGGCTTGTACATCCAGGGCTTCGCCCTCCTCGCTGTGGGGTGTTGTGATGCCGTGTGGTGGAAGGTGGTGAGGTGTGAATGGAGTCATTATTATCCCAGAGAGGTTGGATGATGGAGGCAGCACAGGTTGAGCCCACTCCTGTGGATGAATGAACTCATTATAGTTCACCGCCTTCAATAAAAGAAATTGTGAATCTTAATTAACAGCCCAGCCCTGTGCATTTGTGGAGACATTGTTTTGGGCTGTTTCTTTAGCTGTTAACAGGCTGTAAAATATTTTTTTAAGAGTTTCTTTCTGGTGTGTGTGGGTTATTACTAGTTAGGCAGTTTAACAAAAGAGGGTTTTTAATTAAAGAAGAATGGTTTAGTGGTTATGGAGGCAAGGACTTGAGCAGCTGTGCTCAAGTTTCTCAAGCAAAGGACTCTTTGCTGCTGTGCTTGTCTCAGAGCAAAGTGGAGTTCCCATGGAGCAGCTTTGGTCATGGATGAGCCTCACGGTACCCTCTGTTTCACACCCACTGTGGACCATGAGTTTTCTCTGCTGTGTTTTCAGCCCCTCACTGAAATATCCCCAGCATCCTCTTGCTCTCCAGCGTGTCTGGGCCTCTGCTGACAACCCAGCTCAGGTGAGCTGCTCTTCCAGCCACAGGCACCTCTCAGAGCAGAGGCTGCTGATCCCCTCAGTGTGTGTCCCATCCCAGGGCAGTGAGTGTCCCCAGGGGATCCCTCACAAGTGACTGTGCCTCAGGATTTCAGCCTCCAGCACCTGGAAAGCAGATGGCTTCAATATTTTTGGGTTATGAAAACAGGGCTTGTAAGTGCACATGTAGCAGAAGCAAGGCTTAGGAGGTGGCCTGGTTCTGATTTTCCCCCCATATTGATTTTCCCATGTCAAGTTGCTTCCTCAGCTGAGGGGAAGGAGGGTTTGGCTTGTAGTTATGTGAAGCTTTCTCCTCAGGCCTGCAATGTCTGCAAAGGCAGCAGGTTGCAGAGCTCAGACCTGATTTTCACAAGCATCCCTCTTCCTTTGTAACACATCTAAATGGATAAAACATACTTTCCAGATTCCTTTCCACAGAAGAACTGGAAATCTTGCATCACGCAGTGGCTTTGAGAAAGCTGTTTTTTTGCAAGGAACAAAGAACCTGTTGGATCATTACGTGTGAGACAATTCCACTAAGATGGCAAGGGTTCTCATTTTTTCATGACTAATATACCAAAATTTTAATTTTTTTTTTTTTTGTTAAAAGCCCCCTCTCATTTTCACTGAACATCATATTTTTTGCTGCTTTTGTTTTCTCCACATAAAGGGATATGAAAAAAGCACTCCCTTTTCATCGGGGCCTGTTTTATCTGGAGAAAAATATTTGGACAAGCTTTCTTTTTTTTTTTTTCCCCACACCCAGTTCTAGTGCCACTGACCAAAAGGAACAAAACCCTGTCGTTGTGTGTGGGTTTCCTGAGGAATGACCTCGCTCCAGTCTCAATGTGTTACCACGAAGCAGCACAATGATATGATCTTATAACAACTGAATGTTCGCTCAGGGTGAGATTTCATGGCAGGTGATATTTCCCCCACAACAATACCATCTGCAATTATTTCCCTACATCCAGTGTCACCGAAAGGTCTGTCCCACTGAAAGGCTCTGAGTGGTCTGTTTTCACTTTCGACACTCAAACTTTCACTTGGAGGTGAAAGTTCGCTCGAACCACGTCTCGGTGAAATATCATAATATCCAATTCCACAGCAGGTTCAGAGAGTGTTTCATAACATTTTTGAACCAGATGTCATGCTGATCTAAGGGGGAGAAACGGGGGCATCTTTAATGTGTCACCATGCTTTATCTTAGAACAAATAAACCTCCTAATTCTGAGAAGGGAGGTCGTGGCAAGGAAAGCAACTCAAGCCCTTGTTTTAGCGTGGCAATGACATCAGTCTGCCAGGGAAGTCAAAACAGCTGGAGCCCAATCCTGTAGGTGTTACTCGGGCAGAAATCCTAGCGATCCTCACTAAATATTTTGCCTGGTTACCAGTGACTGAACTGCCTCAGGATTGGGCCTCTGCTTTGTGGAGGATACGGTCTCTGTGGTTATGAATAAAAAGGACATGTTTGTTTGGCTTGTCGCTTGTTTGTTTTCATGTTTTCATGATGGTTTGGGAGAACAAGAGGTGTGTGTCCTGCGGCAGCCTCTCTGCTCTGCTCTGGGCGTTTGGGGTGGTTGAAATACCCAACTGCATTTTTGCAGCATTGAGGATTTACTTCCCCAGGGCTGTTGCTGAGCTGACGCTGGGTCTGAGTGAGACGGGGGCCAAAGCAGCTGCACTCTCTGCTTTCATCTTGTGCTGTTCTTTCTGTTCCGTCCCCCAAGGAAGCAACGTTTATATCGTGTGTTTGCAAGTCTGTTGCTGAAACAGCCTTTGAACCACAGGCCGACTGCAGCAGGATTTGATGGTGGCAGAGAGGTCCCAGAGCTGTTGGGCTCATGGCTCTTTGATACGAGCAGGTGATGGAGGAGTGGAAAGATGTGACTACAGGGAGGAAACAAGGGGGAGTGAGTGTGTATGTGTGTGTGTTTTCAGGCTTTAATAAGCACCAAAAGCAGGCTTTGCTGGTTTTGCCCTCAAATACTGTGTGTGTGAAGCAAGACTTGAGGGTGCTGAAGCAGCTGTTCAGACAGCCCAGCAGCAAGATGTGCTCTGCTTTGGGCATCTCTGCATGGGTTTGCAGGGTCTGCTCTCCCTGCTGGGTGTTGCTGAACATCTACAAGGTCCCACCATGAGTGCTGTTGACCCTGCCCTCCTCTGCCCATCCCAGCACACGTGTTTTGGGCTGAGGGCACTCTCAGTGCTGCTTAGCCTGACTGGCCTCAGACCCTCCATACTGTTGTTATTTTCCCCAGCCTCGCTGTTCTGCCTGTGAGAGAGACAAGCACCCCTTGTTCTGCCTGTTTAACCCCAATCCCTCCCCTTCCTCAGCCCCCAAATGCAGTTGTTTAATCCACGATTAAGATAACAAAACTGGTGGCTGGAACAAGGCAAATTCTGGATGGTTTGGGTGTGAAGCTGCATCGGTCAGGTCTGCTCAAAGCCCTGGGCTCTGCCCCCCTTGAAGGAGGTGTGGGGGCCTTTCACTCCTGAATGTCAGATTAAAGCAATTTATCCTAATCTGATTAGTGGCTAATTCAGTGGCAGCCTGCTGACGGCAGCCTGGCTTAGGGGGGCTCAGGAGCTGGTGTTTACCTCTGAGTTCAGGGTGCTCATCCCCTCAAGGGGCTGGCTCTGAGCAGCTGATGGCTTCTTTGTGTCCACGTGTGCAGGATTAGAAATAATTATGATCAAGCATCATAATAACACAGGTTCAAAGCACTTGTGAGCAGGGGCTGGGGCTCCTGGGCTGCAAGGCTTTGTCTGAGCCCTTGGCTCGGCTTTGGCTGCAGAAGAGAAGCTCGGGGGGTCATTTGCATTTTGGGGGAGCAGCAGGGGTGTGAGGGTTGAGTGAAAGGCTTGTTTCACTTGGATGTCCCCCTTCGGAGACATTATATGTGAATAAGTGAGTTGCCCTCTGTTTAACCCTTTTTGAGACCTGTCTTTCTGTTTGAAGTGTCCTTGGGGATTTGCCTGATTTTCTGGGTTGTTTGCTCATGGGGGGACACTGGGCTGACCAAGACAGCGCTGTGACTTGATCCACTGATCTCTCTGTCTCTGGAGAACTGGTTCCTGTCCCCACCAACATGAGTTGCTGTGGCCCCAGCTGACTGTGGAGCTGCTCTGTATTGATCATGGGCACTGGGTTGGCCCAACTCAGCCGTCTGTGTTTGGGCTGCTGCTGCTCTGAGCTATTGCCTGTGTGATACCAGGAGATGGTGTGCAGAAAACCTGGCTATTCCCTGTCTGTGGGGTAGCTGCTTTAGGCAAGTGCTGTTTGATTCCCATATTTTTTTTTGCAAGTAACGCTGAGTAGGGCATCAGGAGAGGTGGAAAGGTGCTCCAGGGCACAAAATGGGATTTCAGCTCATTCAGACCAGCCTCTGTCCCCTCTTGTGCAGCATCAGCCCTCCCTGATCACCCACTCAGGGCAGAGCTTGGCTCTTGCTCAGAAGGGAGATGATTCCTGGGTGGTGGGAAATGCATGTGGTGAGGACAGGGGATCGTGTGTGTCTGACTCCTGTGGCGTGGAGGGAGGTTTGGCTGTTAAGAATTCAGTTTGCACCATGTGCTCTGACCTTTCTCGGTGAGTTGTGTCTGTGTTGGCCACCAGGCTCGTGAAGAAACCTCTTTTCCAGGCAGGATGGGATCCTGGCTCAGTTCCTCACCTGGCACTCCAGGACCTTTATGGAAATGCTTTTTAAACTGTCTGGCACGGAGGGATCTCCACCACAGTTTGGCTCCTGAGGGTGCAATGTACAGATGCCATTTTGAGTCTCTTGAAATATCCTGGTCTAGCTGCTGATGCGAGCCCAGCCCTCTGGAACTGTTACAATAGGAAGATTTACTGCTGAAAGTTGTGATAGGTGGGCCGGATTCATTCTGCCTTGTATTTCTGAATACCTGGAGTTCCTTCTTAGAAGCCAGTAGTGGAACACAGAGGTAAATCAAGAATCAGGTCCACACTCTTGATGTATGATAGACAGTGTATTACCTTCTTGAGCCTTCAGTTATATTTGTAAAAACAGACTTAGATTTCTTTTTTTTTTTTTTTTACTTCCCCTTTTATTTAAAACCCAAACCAGTGAAAGATCTGTAATGTATTACCAGTTTCCCATTTTTCTTAACAATGTAGCAAATGTTCATTGATTTTTAGAGATGAGATCTGATAAGGGAAACAGAAGCTGAAAGAATGTGCCAGGAAGTTTAACACAGTTAATTCCGTGACCTTTAGGTGTCAGTATAATCAAAGAATAACACAAAACTCGGGGCAGATTTGGGAACCTTCCTGCGTGGTAGAATTTGGTGGCCTCTTTCCTTGAAATAATTTGCTGGACTTGGGCTCTTGGAAACCTTGTTGCTGCTAATTTATGTATTTGTCCAATGTGCAGCTAACACGGAGACTGAATGTGTGTGTAGATAAGTGCCAGGAGACCTTCTGAGGTGTTTTTCTGTGGCAAATCATTGCTGAGGGATTTTGGTCTCCTGGAGTAGCAAATCTCCTCCTCAGTCATTCAAAAGAGGGGGCAAAGGAAAGAGAAACAACTTCCCTGGGATTTTGCTCTGTGTCAACATGGACCTATCAAAATAAAGCTTTTCAGGATTTTTTCAGAATTGTGGTAAATGCTCGTGGAACAACGAATCCAGCAATTTTCTCTACCTGTAAACCCATTTCTCTACCATCACTGATGTTTTATAAGCCCTTGGACATTAGAAGTGATATTTTAGTCCTTAGGGACTTTTGTTGTGGTTGTTGTCAGAGAGGCTTTTGCTGCAGTGCTGCTGACACAGCAGGTGTGTTACTCTGCTGTTACAGACTTATTTCGAAATGTTGAATTGTGTGAATGAAAATGTGCCTGTAAATATTTTTGTACTTGCCCGTCAGGGGTAGGTTATGTGTCCTGTGTTGTTTTGCTCCCTGTGTCCTCATGGGTTTGAACTTTGAGTCCAGGTAGGTGTTGTTCTTCTGGAGTCCTGCGAGGCAATTTCTTCTGGGTTATTGATAATACCAGTGGCCTCTGCCTATGAAACTCCTCTATTTTCCTTTACTCTGTATTTTAAATGCATTTTCTATCATGCAGAATTTGCAAAAACCCAGGCAATGAGCTGGAGGCCATTTCCACAGTCTTTCCACTTAGTGCTTGTCCTATTGTATTGAAATACTTTTTTTAATTGCAGTTTTCCAGTGCAATATTTGAAGGGATTGACAGGACCCCATTAAGGCAAATTTGGCCCCTGAATTATGTTCTATTTAAAAAATCCAGCACCTTCAACTTCCACAAAACCAAAGATCAACAGAATGTTTCTATTAAAAGGAAATCCAAATGGAAACAGCTTTTAAATCTATCAAATATATGTTCCCTTTCTTTATTTGCCTGTCAGACTTTGTATGTGCATGAAGGCCAGACAGTGAATTGACTTGAAACATATTATTACCTAAAATGATATTGACATCAGAAATGCAAAAGCACCAGTGAAAAAAAGGTGGCCAGAGCTGGAAAATTCTGTTCTGGGCTTGGGTCCAGATTTTGAAAACCTGCTGCCTACATTTTGGGTCAGGAGATTGGGCTGCAGGGCTTGCGTGTGAACCTGGGTCGGGCCATAAACAGCCACGAGGTTTTGCTGGTTAATGGTCTCGGGCTGGGCTGCCCAGTGTCTGGCTCACGAGCAGCATCTGGCCTGCCAGGACAATTCACCTGGCCTGGAGCCCACTCCCAGCCTCCTGCTTTCCTGAGGGCCCCTGGGATGCAGGCAGGGAGGGGGCTGTATAAGTGTTGGCTGCCCTCAGCCCGTTCTTACCCACCTTTCCCATTGGCTCCATCCTCTTTTCCAGCCATGAGGTCACATCACAGAATAACAGAGTGGTTTGGGCTGGAAGGGACTTAAAAGTGATGTAGTCCAAACCCCTGCCATGAGCAGGGACACCTTCCACTAGACCAGGTTGCTCAAGCCCTGTCCACCTTGGCCTTGAATGTTTCCAGGGATAGGACAGCCACCACCTCTCTGGGCAACCTTTTTCACCACCCTGGCCATAAAAAATCTCTTTGTTGGATCTAGACTAAATCAGCCCTTTTTAGTTTAGACCCATCACCCCTTGTCTTCTCATAAAAGGTTCTGTTAAAATCTTTGTCCCCACCTTTCCTGTGAGCCTCCTTTGTGTATGGAAAGGCTGCAAAAAGGTCTTTCTAGAGTCTTCTCTTCTCCAGGCTGAGCAACCCCAGCTCTCTCAGTCTGTCTCCAGAGCAGAGGTGCTCCAGCCCTTGGAGTGTATTTGTGGCCTCCTCTGGACCTGCTCAACAGGTCCTTGTCTTTGCTGTGCTGAGGAACACAAAGCTGGACGCTCTTTCAGGTGGGGTCTGACCAGAGTGCTGCAGAGGGGCAGAACTGCCTCCCTCACCTGCTGGTCCTGTTGGGTAAAATGGGTGAGTTGACAGGGCTGGTGGGAGGAGCTACTCCATCCCAAAGGGAAAGGGCACCCAGGAGGTTTGCAGTCAGCAGGTGAGGGCTGTGGGTGGGAGAGGGAGAGGCAGAGGGTGGAGTTGGCCACCAGTGGTTTGAAGCATCACAACAAAGCTGAATAGTAAGTTCAGCTCAAGAAGGGTGATGCAGCAATGCCACAGGGGCTTGGAGGCTGTGAAATCTCCATCTTGGGAAGGGTTTCAGTACTTGACTGGGCAGGGCTCTGAGCAACCTGGTCTGGCTTTGGAGACAGCCCTGCTTGGGATTCAGCTGAATGCCTTGAGGGGTCCCTTCCATCTTCAGTTTTTCGTTGCTTCCCTAATTGTAAGAACAGCCTTACCTGAGTCCTTGCTTGGATTGTGGAGCAGTAGGAACCACAGTGTTGTCAGAGTTGGAAACTGTTTTGAATGGGTGGGTAAGGGCAGCTTAGTCAGCACAAACCACCTCTCCCAGCTCAGAAACTGAGGCAGTGACAGATTTAGTGCTCATTAGGTTTCAAGAGAACTCAGAGGAAGCCTTGCCCAGTGTGAAGGTATCCATTGAGAATTTATAAAGCCAACAGTCAAGATCTTGCTTTGTCTTGAGCCTGTGTCCTTCATCTCTTGGTTCTCCCATCAGAATAGTGGGATAACAGTTCTTCCTCGCCTCCCAAGGGCTACTGATGGCATTGATGTATGAAAAATTACAAGGTGCCCAGAAATTTTAAGTGTGAAATACGTAATCCAGACAGATCAATGTCCCCTTGAGTTTCCCTTTTTTTCTGAGGCTCTCTGAAATGTGTGTGATTTATTCTCCTTTGAACACAGTGAATGCACTGTCTGCCAGGCAGTGTGGATGTTCTCGTTTATAACTATAATAGCCTTTACTCAAATTCCTGAGAACGTGTTCCAGAAACAGATGTAATTTGCCAGGTGAGCGTCTATAAAGATGGGATGGGTGAGAGAACACAGATGGAAGAACAACACTCCTATCTCCCTGTAGAGTCTTTGAGGAAACCTTGTAAGTGTGAAAAAAAGTTTCTTCTTCCCATTATTTCATCTAGAATTCCAAGTTTCTGGCCAACACGATGAGTGACGTGGTCCACTGTCACCAGAATATATCGTTATGATCTTGTGCTATTTCTAATTGGTCCAAAAGCAGGAAATTCCAGAAATCTCCCAAGCAGACCCTCTCCTCTGGGATCTCAGTCTCTGTTGGCATGCCTGTCAGGTTTGGATCAGTTTTCATTTAAAAAATGGTTATACTTCGAGTTGTTGCTCTACCAAAGAGTCTTCCTTCTGTAAACCAGTGCACAGCTGTCCTTCTAACTAGCCCAGCTGGGATCTGTGCAGCAGAGAGGGGATGAAGTCATCCAGCTTGGGATGAGGGATGGGGGGGGTGTAGAGCTGGAATCTGCCCTGTGCGTGGCTGGGGTCTGCTCTGGTTTGGGTCCATTTGCTCCATCTCCGTGTGTTTTCAGAGGCATCTCATGACAAAACCAGGCAGGTTCCATGTGGAAGGTGACTGTGCAAAATGCTGCTGTTTGAGGATTGCTGTTTTGAGAGGGGGAGGGAACAGCTCTCTGAACTCGACCCAGATCTGTGAGCAGTTTTGGTGAACAAGGTGCTGTGTTTTGGGATTGGGTTCTGTGGTGCCAACTGCAGGAAACCTTTCCCAAAGCTGGGAGTATTCAAACTGTTTGCCTTTCACTGGGAGCCTGATAAAGATTTGGGTTATGCTCCTGTATCTTCATGCCTGTGATGCTTCTGAAGGCTCTGCACTGCTGCTGGGCCTGGGTGATGCAGGTCCCTGGGCTCAGGAGCCACTGGGCTGGGTGGCAGGGACAGGCTCCTGGGGTGGCACCAAGGACAGAAGGTCTGCACGAACAAGGTTGTTTTTAGCACTGGGCTGGAAGCAGCAGAGCAAGGAAGCCCCTGAAGTAACTCGTAACTCCACTCCCTGCACTGGTTTCCTCCTGTTAGTGACTCTGGTATTTATTTACTAGTCTTTGAAGGTGTTTTCAAATGTTAACAGGTATTGCAAGTAAGTGATCATAGAATTGAGATTTGTGCACACTTTCTATCCCTGATCCATGACTGCATCCATTTAAAGCATAAACAGGCTCTCTTTAATAGCCTTTTCCAAGGGCCTCTTTGCAGAAGCAGCAGAAGATTCAGAGCAAATGAATAACACAGCAATAACTTCCATTGATTCCAGCACAGGTGATGGCACAGGTTTTTTGATATACAGTAACCTCTCTCCCCTTATCCAAAGGTTTTCTCACTCTAAACATCACTGCCAGACATGATCCTTGCACCCTGAAAATCACTTTCCTATTTAAGGAAAACCGATTGAGTTAAACCACATGTGTATCAAAGCAGAGGCTGGAGGTTTAAAGGCTATCATAGAACACTGACAGCAAGATATCACGTGCAGAATTCTCTCCAGATGGGACAAATTTCATGTAGCTTCTGGATTGATCAATACATCAGTCTCAGCAGGAAAGTTTTATAGCCTCATCACCATATATCTGAGCCTGGCAGCCTCAAGAGGAGCTTAAGAGAGTTAAGCCCTCAAACCACTGGGGTACAAGTTTATACCTCTCTTAATATCCCGCCTGTCCACAGGCTTTGAGCTGGTTTTGGCTTTCCCAGATTCCTCTGACATTGTAGCGGTGAACAAAATAGTCGTGCTTGGGTTAAATTCATTGCCACTGTCCAGCTTCCAACTGCTGGACATGTTCCTGTCCAGCCCATGAAAACAGGAATATCCATCCTTATGGCCCTTGAACTGGGAGGAATCTCTCATTACAGAGATAGCGGAATAACTCTTGGAATTTTTTCATCTTGTAGAGGTCCTTTGTAGCCAGGGCATCGATGAAGATCTGTCTGTAAGATGCTGAGTGCCTATCTAAATCGAGCTGGGAATTAAGCAGTAATGAACAGACCCATTCAACTGGTCAAAAAGAGAGGTTTCAATGTCTTTGGGTAGTCATTAAAAGTGAATGTCATCTCTTGCAGTGTCATTAGCCTACATGATGAAAATGGGATTTTTTTTTTTCCCTAGCAGGCTTCTGGGAATGATTATTCAGTGGGGAAAAATATATAATTCCTCGATAATCTAGAGCTGTTGGAGCTTTCAGTGAAATCTCTGAAGTATTGGCACAATGATGAATGGCCTCTTCTGGAATACAGAATCGTATAAGACACGAAATAAATCCTTCGTGCATTGCAGGGCTTTGCTGTAGTGCTGCTTATCTTAAGGGTATTATGCAAATGTGGTGCTATTTAAATCTTGACACACTCATCTGGAGCAGGTGTATTAGAAGTTCCTTTCCTGTGGCCCAGCTTCCTTCCAGCTCTGCTGGAGGACTGGAGGAGTGACATTTTAATGTCAAGCTTGTGACTGGGAGTGCTTCTGGGTGGATGGGGATCCAGCTTGCACTACCCGCCAGGTGTATCCCCATCCACCTGAAGAATTCACTGCTGCTGGAGATGAACCTTTCCAAGGACAGAACATGCAGTGGGAGATAGCTGCTCTGCTGGGAGCCATGGGAATCCCAGCAGTGGAATGAGCCCAGAGGATTCTCTGTGGGTTGCAGCAGGGAAATACAAATGACTCCACTGGTTAAACACACTGTTATGGTTTAGCAGCTTGGATAATAACCTGTTCTTAGTGACAGTCTGAGCTGCATTTGTGGGATGTTGTTGTAGTGCTGGAGTCCATTCATCTTGATATACAGGATACCCAGGGCTCTTTAGACATTTTTAGCTGTCTTTAGATGAATTTCTCATTGTGACAAGGCAAAGTCCATGACTTCATCTCTCTCTCTTTCAGTAGTGGCATCAGTTGCCTTGCCTAGGGCTGATCCTCCTAATTATCTGTGGCCACTCAAGCAGCCATAAGAGTCCTTTCCTACTTGTGAGCCCTGTTTTGGAGTTCTTTCTTCTCCTTCTCTGAAAGGACTGAGTACTTCCTCATGAACAGAAGGATTGTTTCCTCCTTTTCATCTTTAGGAAGTTTGGTGTCCACTGAGGCAGTAGGAATGATACTGAGTGGCCTGGCTGTCGCACAAACGGTGTTGTGTGACCGTGTCTCTCACATGGCTAATGAAGAGCAACCATGCTGGAGTGAATGGCCCATTGGATGAAAAGGATTCATTCCAGCTCTGGGGTGAGCAGCTTTGAGGAACGAAGCCATGGGCTGGCTCACAAAAACCCACATACTAGTTCACAGATAAAGATTGAGGACACAATGGCTGCTTCTCACAGTTAATTGTTTGACTAATCTAGGAGATGGAGTGAGAAGTGGTGATGGAGTTTATGTTGTGCTGGTTCCACTGATGCTCAGAAGGAGGAAAGTTAGTTTCATCCACCCCTGCTCTTATAATAACCTTTTACAAAGGGTTGTCCATTAAAACTTCTTCTCTGTAGAAGGTTGGTTACATTGAAGTAAAATTTTGCTGAGACATGTTAGCTTGCTATTGCAAAATATCTTTTTTTTTTTTTTTTATTTAAATGTGTGGAAAGGGTCAACATATATTTGATAAAAGTTCCTATTTGATGGGAAAAGTTAGAGTTTCCCAAACCCATTTCACTTCCATCAGTGTTTTCCCAGAAATCCACTCTCCCTGTGCTTTTTCCAGAACTTTCCACTTGACTGGGTGTAAAAATGATGCTCATTCCTGGCTCCCACCCATCCAGTTTTGGGGTGGGTATCCCCTGGCCCTTATCTAGAGCAGTAATTTCCTGTGCAGATGCCACAATGGCCTTCAAGGTGCAGTGAGGCTCCTCACAGCACTCCTGGTGAGTTCCCAGCTGCTGCTCTGCAGGACAGAGCACTGTGAGAGCTCAGCCCCTCTTCTTTTTGCCCTTTGCCTTCAAAGAAATGCATCCAGGCAGCAGCTGCTGATCTCATGCATGTCCAGTGGCTGCTGCTCATCGATGGCAACAACACAACCTTCCCCACTCAACCCATTAAAGCCTCGAGGACAAAAAGGTGACTATTTCTGGTGATGTCTCAGTAGTGGTGGGAGCAGTGGGGGATGTGGTGTGTGCTGGTGTGACCATCCCGTGCAGTGGGCTGGTGGCTGGGGCTCTGACAGGCTCTCCCTCGTGTTCTGGGACACACACCCTGCTGTGGGGTTTAGCCTGGCCTGGGCCTGCCCCTCAGGGCTCTGTCCTGGCTGCTCACACTCCAAACTGAGGGTTCAAACGACCACGGAAGATCTCTGCCTTGGCAGTCAGCAGAGATCTTTGTAAGCCAGGAAAACAAGCCCTGGGTTGCCAAGATGACCCAGTGTAACCTGCAGCCCAGGAGCTGAGCTCTCCCAGACCCAAGGCCTGGTTTGGAGGAGCACAGCTGTGTGACCCTGGCTCTGTTCTGCTGAGAAAGTTGTTTCTGAGCTGTGAGAAAGTCCATCGGCTACAGGCGTGCGAGGTGGGAAAAGAGAAAAACAGAGAGTCATTGTTGAGATAATGACTTGAGGGTTCAGGAGGGAAACTGTTGACATGGAATGTTATAAAACTGCAAGGGAAAACGTGGAAAAAAATGTAGTAAAAGGAGACAGCAACTATGAAGATTGGGAATCAGGCTGTTGGAAGAAGGCTAACACAATCCCACCTTGGCCAGCAGGAACTCACTCGGTGTGCCAAAACTTAACCTGGTAGGATGGAACTCCTGGCCAACTACAGGGGATATTAACCAATAATTCTGTACCCATACATCATGTGTGTCCCACCTGCAGAGCTCTTTTCTCACAGGGAAAAGCCTCAGAGTAGAAGTGACTCGGGGAGAGTCGCCCCAGCCGTGTATTAATGTCGTACACTTTGCAAAGTGTCGTTTGCCAGAGTTTCTTCTGGATGTGAAGGATCCCATCGGGCCCTGGGAAGAGAGTTTATGAAGCGATTTCAGATACCTTGCACAATGTCTCTCCTTGTTTCCAGCCTACCATTTTTGGTTCCTGAGGCACAGTTATGGCTGAGTTATTTGTGAGGTGATTAGCAGGATCATCTTGGTGCAGAAAGTACCCCTGGAATTTGACGCCCTTCTCAAATTAAGGCTGTAACTAATAACAATTAGTTCTTTAACTTCTCAGCTCCACATTACTGTCTCTGGTTAGGCTCCTGATCTTCCTTCTTGGATGACTTAAACAGCAGATGGGTGGAGGAAAAGTGGAAATCCCGAGCATGGCAATGTTACATGGCTGAGATGTTTTTAGCCTGCCGTCTGGGGAGATTTTTTTTCTCTTTTAAACCTTTATGCTGAAGACCCTCAGACCTGCAGCAATCCCAGCTGTTACCAGCCACTGAACTGCATGAATGAGGGCCCTTCCAGGCCAGATCCATCGCCTCGGGCTGCGAGTGCAGCTGAGTCAACAAATGAAAACAGAAGGAAAATTGACTCTGATGATCTTCTGGAAAAAAAAATAATAAAAATTAAACAAAATGATGCAGGCAGCAAGGTGCATCCACCCTGGGTAACTAATATTTTACTGCTGGGTCCTTATGAGCTGATGTGTGAAATCCTGCATCCCCTGAGCACAAACCTGGAGCAGATGACTTGGGTGAGGGTGGATGAAGCCATGTGGTTACCATTGCTCCACTTCATCAAAACTCCTGCTTGCGAGGGGAAGTGAGCTCAGCAAGCTGGGAAAGTGTCATACCAGGGGCTGGAGGAATGGCTGGAGGGCAATAGCAGAGACTTGACACAAACCAGCTGGCACAGGGGTGTGCTTGGTTACGTCATGCTCAGAGATAGATGGATCCCGCAAGGTCTGGGTGCCTTCCAGGCAATCCTGAGACCTCCTGGCCCCCAGTCTCCCAGCAAAGGCTTTGCTGCCATTCCTCCTTCCCTGCCTTTCCCAATGAATCACCCCTTTGTAATCTTCTGCGGGTTTTATAGTTAATGTGAACCAAGTGCTCGTGCAGGGAGGGGAAAGGATTTGCCCCTCATCCATCCCCTTCCATCGGGGGGAGATGTGGGGGCTGATTAAAGCACAAAGGAAGTCACAGGACATCTTCTGGTTCATGTGAGAGCCAAAGTGCTTGAGGAGCATAGGGACAACACCTACTGTAACCCACCCACACCAAAATACAGCTCCATTTTTTCTGGGCAGCAGCAAACTAGCACTGACCCCAGGGCAGTCGTGATTTGTACCCGTGAGGTATTCAACCTCATTTTTTTGGAACAGACAGATATGCTGGGTTATTTTTGGCAGCTGCTGGATTTTTTCTCTCCAAGCAATGTTATCCATTTTCTTGAGATAGGAAGGTGGTAGAAATTGGTGTGGAGAGTATGTCTGGAGTTTTTGTCCCTTGATCATGGAATGCTCTTTCTGCTCTTGCCTGCCACTAGACTTCTCTCTGTGCTCAAGCCTTTCTTGAAAACCTCCTGGCAGCAACTGGTCAGGTTGGGCCAGTCAGACCTGTAGAGTTTTGTGTCATGTCTCTGGGACAGGATTGTGCCTCAATCTTACTGAGAAATTAAGTCTGGATGGGTTTGATAACTCCTTTAGTATTTTTGTGTGATTTTAAAAAAAATTATTAAGTAATATCAAATATTGTCTTGATTCCTGCTGAGTCTGTAGCCATAAGAACTTCTTTCATTAGTCAGTTATAAAGCTTAATTGCATGTTTCTCTGGATTTCAATTTCTCAACTTCCAGTGTGCTGGAATATTGCCTGTAGGGAGTGAGGGGATTGATACATTGCTTTTCCTTTTGACTGAAGGCATTCTACTTTGGATGATTTCAGCCTCTCCTTTTCACCCTTCTCCGTGTTGTTAATCCATTAGTGGTTCTGTTTGTGGCCCTCAGCCATGCTGGGCTTTGGTGGCTGACAACAGAGGACCTTAGGAATGAAATCTGGTGCTTTCCTCTGGGCCAAGGCTCTTCCTCACTTCCGTGGTGACTGAAGTCAGTTGGAGCTGTGAAACCAACCTTTAAGATAAGAGAATTTAGGAAACAACATAGTCAGCACAATGAAATAACATTACAGAAGCCTTGCTTGAATAGCACTGTTTGCCTCTGGCACTCTGCAGTTATGATATTACACTTACTGAGCTTGTACCTCCAGTTGATATTTGACGCAAAATTTACCATGAGAATTCACCTCCTTGGGATTTTTAAGAAAGACCAGAAAACAGGGCTTTTTCGATGTTATTGAAGCTTAATGAAAAACCTTAAGGCTTTACTGATCTGCTAAAAGCTAAGAGGTCAGCTTCATAGCCAGAATTTATTTACCCAAGAGGTCTGGGTGATTTCATAGATCATAAAAACACAACTTCAAAAGTCATATTTTATTTCACAGCGGTGGTCTCCACATAAGGTAAGGTCAGGTCAGGATCTATTCCTGGGAGACAGAGCAGCCCTGGAAGATCTGCTTTCAGGTCTGCAGAGGAGTGCCCTGACGTGCCCTGAACCTCCCCTGTGAGGAAGCAGAAAGGTGTTGGTGTACGAGGCTGCCTCGTCCTCTGCTCCCCACGGGGACAGAGGACATTTGCTGCTGCTGCCTCTGGGAACACAGAAATGCATCTTCAATGTTTGTCCAGGCTGCAGGTACCTGGGGCTCTTGCCAGGGCTGCTGGGAAGGTAGCACAGTCAGTGTTGGACACTTCAGGGATGAGATGTCTTCTCTAAAAACAAGCTGTAAAAACTCGTAGTTGTGTCCAAGGTGGTGTCCCTGATACTCAGGGGCGAGTCTGCAATACCCCTCTGGTCTCTTCAGCCCCAAACCATCCCTTGCTCTATGAAGAGCTGCTAAGTAAAAATAAAAAAAAAAATGCAGAGCAGACTTGCTGGAGACGTTGCTGGAGGCGTTTTCTTGGCAGTGGATAAAGGGGAACCGCAGGGATCAGAAACACTTCTATCGCAAAAAGCTGACAGATGTGGTAACAGGGTGCCCAAATTCACATCATCAGGGTGATGAGATGTGAGTGATATCAGAACTTGTCCCAGGGCTAAACTTGTTCCAGTGCAGGAAGCCAGCACAGCCAGATGGAGAATGCATTGGAGAAGGATCTTTGGGCACACTGAAGCTCCAGGTTTTGATGGTGCCAGGCTTTGGTACAGGGAAGAAGTTCATTCAGTGAGTGTTCAGAGGTCCTGTTGCTGCTGCTTCAGCAGAGTCCACTATCCACTTCTCTTTCTCATATCTAAGGGATAAAAAACCCTGGAACAGGGATAGAAATCTTCTGTTCTCCTAGTTATGCAGTTAAATTACAATCTACAGGAACATAAGCCTTGGAGATCATGCTCACCTCGTTCTCCATTCTGTCAGTGCTGTCAGAGGCTCTCATACCCTAAATGAAACCCCAAACCCTATAAATTAATCAATGGACACAGTGTGACAGCATACCCTTGATGTGGGGGTCTTGATCCTAAAAATACCATGGCAGAGGCTTTTCAGGGTTCATTCTTACTTCCTGCCAGACTGACTGGCTGTCCCCTGAGCAGGTTGGCAATGGCAGGGGTGAAGATGGGCTTTAAAAAGGAGCAATTGTTCCAAACTGCCCTGAGCAGAGGAAGTGGAAGGTGATGGCTAATTAATTTAGCACTTGGCGTGGCTGCTGTCCCGTGAAAATAACAACTGCAATGAATCCCTACAGAACTGGCTTTGGCCTGGAAATGAGAGGAGATTGATTGAGGTAAATGAGAAGGAAAATCACGCTAGGGGAAGAAAAACATCGAAAGAAAGGGAAGGCCCAGAGGTGGCTGTTGCTTGTTGCCACAGGGAGCCCTTGGGGCTCGTTTCCTGAGGGGCAGTGGCCTCTCAAAGCCAGTTCTGAACTCTGGCTGCCCAGCTGTTCTTCAGCACCCCTCTGTGTCCTGGGTAGGATGTGCTGCAAGGCGAACTGACACAGTGTTGGTGATAACAGATCTGTTATGCTGATCTTTGGCCTGAAGTTTAAAAAGTCAGAGGAATCTTAGTATTTGGGAAATTTCTGACCTGCTGCAGAAGTGGTTATAAAAAAAAACTAAACAAAAAGGTGCTGTGAGGGGCTGCAATTCCACGATATCCTTTCTGAGAGGAGGAAACAACACCTGGACAAAGTGATGAAGCTACAGGTGAAGCCCAGACTTGCACAGTGGTGTAATGGTTTGTTCTTTACCCCTAATAATTTCCAATGATGAATCTTTCTTTTTAATTGCTGCTGAGCAATGAGCTGATGTTCCACAGATCCATCTGTCACGACCCAGGGTGTTGCTGCTGTGTGGTTATGGTCAGCTTAGAGCCCCTCCTTTCACTCAGGGAATTTAGATTGTCCTTTTTCCCAGGTGGGTCCATTTCCTTTTATCTGCATTGAATTTCATCTGCCACTTAATTACCTGACACTATATCATAAAATTGTTTTGTAGTTCATCACGATGCTCTCAAAATTAGCCTTGTCAGCAAACTTCTGCTCATGCCCTTTTCTGGGTCATTTATGAACGTGCATTTTTAATGGCACAGCTCTCTCCAGGGCTCCGTGTCAGCCTTGCTCCCCTGCAAGATCTGACCATCCCCAGTCTCCCAGCTTTTCACCAGGATTTATCCTTGCAAGGACATTTCTTCTTCTCTTCTTGTGTTTGCTTAGTTTCCTAAATGGCTTAAGTCAACATCTTCTGAAACAGATTTAAAAAATCCAGTTTTGGCTGAAAGTTGCACTTTGCCTAAAGACAAACAAACAAGCCACATAAAGATAAAACCAAAACAAAACATCCTCCCATTTTTAATGTGAGGTTTCCCCTTTCCTTCCTGTCTTTCAGCACCTGAATATTCTTGAGATTAACTTTTCATCTGATTTTGCCTGGGAATCTCAAACTCTTCTGGGAGGGCAAAATTGTTTCCTGATTGTTTTTTTTAGTGGTAAATAAATATGCTTAAATTGAGCTGTGCTTCCTTTCTCCCCCTTCACTGCTCATTTGATTAAATCTGGCTAATATTTAATATTTAATATGGTCACACCAGTTAAAACTGTGGGTTCTTTTTTCTTTTTAAATAACTGCACATTCAGAATTGTGTTGGGATAATTATAATAGTGTAGGGACTTACACTGGTAAAGTTTATTTTTCCTGTAGGGAAATAGTGGTAGAAAAAAGGTAGAAAATACCTCAAAATAAACATTTATAACTGTGTTCACATAAGGAGGTTTATCAGCCTGCAATTAAGTTAATGTGGTACCACTTCCTAATGGAGGACAAGTGGTTAAAGTCCCTTCTGAGCCTGCCTGTAGTTAGGAGGGTAATTTGGGCTGTGCTGTGGATGCTGCAGAAATGCCCCCAGACCTCAATTACAACCCCCAAATCCTGTCTGGTGCTGAAAACTGCATGAGGTGTGTGCCTGTTTTCTTCCAAATTCCACCCCCCCCCCCCCCCAAAAAACGTTCTCTGGAGCTCTGCTGAAGTGTCAACGCTGAGTTTCAGCGAGAAGGGGAAACCTTTATTGCTTTTATTAACCTTGAAAATATGTTTTTTATAAGGCAAGTGCCAGCACAACCTTTGGCACAGCTGTGGTAACAACCCGACCCGATTTCCAGGGCACGTCTAAATGAAACTCCTAAACAGCGCAAAGAAAACAAGGGAGAATTTACAGTGCAAAACCAGCCTGGTAATTGTATTAACAGCCCCTCCCAAGCAGGATCAGGCTCCCCCAGCTGTAGCTGGGACCCGTAAAACCCACACCATTAATTTTATGAAGAGAAGTAGCCATTTTAGTCCTCTGGAAGCTCTGGAGTCTGTAAAGATAAGGTGATGGACTTTTCTCACAGCTGCAAGAGCCACATCTGGAAAGCAGGTCTGTGCTGTGCTGGGGAATCTGTAGGAAACCCTGCAAACACACATCCTGCTGGAGGATGCTCACCAGGGTGGGATCCTTCGGGGGGGGACGTGCCCACGGTCACCAGCGTGCCGGGCCTCGTGCGCTTGCTGTTGGCATCACGTTCCCAAAAGGAACACTCTGCTTCCACAGCAAGGACAGCTCCCTGCTGCCTTGAGCCACAATAGAAATGCTCAGGATGAAGAAAAAATAAATAAAATTCGCTGAATTTGAATTACCTGCTCTTATTTTTCATATTTTCTAGCCCGCTAACCATCTAGATTTCCTAAACCCTGCTAATTTGCAGTTAAAATTGCCATTTATATGTTCCTGGATGATTTGTTAGGCCTTATTGAACAGCAAAGAGTTTTTTTCTTTTTCTTTTTTTTTTTTTTGCTTTTCCTGGAGATGGCTTTTCACACCATCAAGGCCACTTTCTCCACTTATTGACAGCTTTATGAGCACTGCTGGAAAAGCACCAGCTTCCTTCGTTTCACGGCGCTCCGGCTTTCCGTCGAGTGAAAAGGCAGTTTCTTAATTAGGGCCTGAGAGCCTTTGCTTTGCTCCAGCAATCCCCAGGTACAAAGCAATACACTGGCCTTTCTGTAGTTAATCACTTTTCCAGACTTTCAGCCCCGCTAAAATTAAGTGGGTTCTGCGGTCAAATGTTTACCTGGCTCGGGGCCATCTGAAGAACCTGACACATCTGCACTTGCCATGTGTCTGTGTTCTGGCTGCGCTCACCAATTAACCAGGAGTGCAAAAAAACCCAAATAAAATAAGAAAATAAACCCAATCTCACCCTGCATATAAAATATCCTGTTTTCAAGCTATTCCTGCACGCGCTTGAGAGGGAAAATCCTTCACCGATTCTTTCTTTCTCCTTACCCAGGTTTTTAGTGGTGTCTTTGATATTACTTGGTGGTGGAGCAGCTCCCATTTGCACCAGTGCCTCTGGCTCCCTTTCAAATCTGTTTATGAGAGTTTTAAAGTTTTATATTTGCGGTTACATTTAAACTCCTCATCATCATTACAGTCCTACAAAGCCAATTTCTTCCTCTTCTGAAGGGATGGCTGTGGTTTTATTTTGCTCAGGTAAAGGGCAGGAGCGTTGCAGTGGTGCCACAGGCTGTGGCAGCTCTGTGTGTCAGAGCTGGATGGTTTATTTTATTTTGCAGCAATTCCCCTGTGCTTGAAGCTGCCAGGGTTAGAGGATCTGGGCACAGTGAGGTGCTGGTGTCTCCTTCATCTCTGCAAACCTCTGTGTGGGAGCCTGAGGCAGAGCAGGGTGAGAGGACAGAGCCACAATCCATCAGATTTCCTTAAGAAAATGTCTTTGCCCTAAACCAGAGGGTATTTGTAAGGCTGGGGACTGGCCCTCATGCTGTGCTGGCCACAGTGGTTATTTTTCCTGGCTGTTTGTCCACCCTCTCACCCAAATCCACCAGCAGAGCTGCTGCAGTAACCGCTCCCTGCCCTGCCCTGGGTGAGCACGGCTGACAAGGAAAGGATTGCTGTTTATGCTGGTTGTGCTGCTGGAATCAGGGAGGGGAGAGTGGCAGCTGAGCAGATGGAGGGGGTGTCCTGTGAGGAGGGAAGGCTGCAGCAGGAGGGTGAGAGGTGGGCACAGCCTTGAGGAACCAGGTTGATCCTGTCCTTCCTGCTGCTTCCATGGAGGGCAAGTTTGCAGTGTGTTGTTTGTCTTCATGGGAAAGCTGGAATTGCCCAGTGGATCCATACCCATGTCTAAGTGCAGGCACGTGCTTCCGAGAACAGTCCAGGGAAGAGCTGGGGTGGGAGATGCCCTTTGTGCAGAGGTGTTGCATTAAGCCTGGAAAAATATGATTTCAGATCCTTTCCAGATCTGTTTTCCGTGCAAGTGTTTATCACAGTGAACATCACTGGTTCACCTGGAGCCTGGAAAAGACCTACCACAGTGATGGGCAAAGGATGAGCCTCTGCAGAGCTCATCTTGCCCTGAGGCCACGGAGCAGCAGTCAGGTGGTAGCAGGCTCTGAGTACAAGCTGGAGCTGGGCCACCCCTGTCCAACTCATCATATCAATGATTTGAATTCCTAACCACATAATCATCCCTACCCATGTAACCCAGAGGAGAGCTGCTCAGGAATGTCTGGGAAACGTAAGTCTTGAAATCCAGTTTTTGAAATGGCCTTTGATGAGAAAGGGATCATTTTAAGGGATAATTAGACTTTTACAGTGTTAGAGAATTAAATACTCCCAGCCCTGGCAATGACTTTATCTCATACAAATGCTGTGTTGCTTTGGCATTATCACTACTTTGTAATAAAACAAAATCCAGGTTAATCTTTCTCCTTATTGAAAAAAAAAAGAGAGAAGAAACAAACTGTTTTGATGTGAGTTGAAAAATAACATTGACATCTGCTCGATTCAGTTGATGTTGCCTTGTGCAACTTTGTAGAGCTTTGGGGGTTTGTGCGTGTGTCTTCTTCAGTTTTAAGATGGGAAGAAAATATTTTGTATTGAAGTGTCGGGAGCTGGGAGATGTCCTGCCCAGCTGTCATCCTTCTTTTCCTTGGGATTCCCTTATCCCATTGCTCTGCAAAGAGGAGAGGTGCTCTTTTGGAGCTGGGCTAATTGTCAGTAAGAAGAACAGAGGCAAACTGTGATAAAAGAGAGTTTGTAAAACAAGAAGAGAAAGGAGAGAGAACTGGTTTGTTTTGAGCTTTGCACTGATTCTTTGAAATTAATTGTAGATATTGGGCCATAAAATCTCCATTTCCCTGAAGTTAACTTACCACTTTCCTCCTGTTCTTAGTGAATGGTGACAAGGGAGTTGTTTTTACCACTGGGACAGGTTGTGAATAAAACACATCACAGGAGCTCCAAAATCCAGCCTGTGCTCTGCATATGGCAGGCTGAGGATGACACAGCTCAGTAATGCCAGCGAGTGTTTAATGGCATTAAATGTGTTTGTTTAGGGATTAGAGCAAAAAACCCTCATCTTCCAACAGTGGGGAAAAGCTCTTTTCCTGTCATTTTTGCTGTAGAGGCTGCTCAGTGCCTGCTCGGCTGGAGTGGAGTCAATAAGCCACAGTTACTGTCAGCTGAACTCCAACCTCTCCAGGGAAAACCAGCCTGCTGTGTTATCCCTGTTTGAAATCAGGAGTGTGGCAAACCCAGCCGGGATCTCTCTGCCCCGAGCCTCGGTGCTGGCACTCGCCCCTCCTTCTCCGCTGCTCTGATGTCTCTTTTCTCAGCCTCTGGCTACTTGTTTGCTTTGCTGCTCAACAAATTCCCACCGTTGCCTTGGTCTTGGCTTTCCACATTGCTTAGCTGGGCTGGGGATGATGTGGAAACTCCCTCCTGGAGTGGTCCCTGCAGGAGTGGGCTCGTCTGGGGCGCTGCTGCTCATGTGGGTGTTGGCTGGAGAGGAATTACCGTCACCACAAGTAAGGTGCAGGGAACAGCTTTGCTGAAAATCCCAGCTTGGAGCAGGGATCAAAGGAAATCCTTGCTCGCAAACCTAGCTGCAAATTACCTGTCTGAAGTGCAGCGCTCTGCTCTTCATCCCCCTTAAAGCAGCAGGAATAAGGGAAGTCTTTCTTTTTGGCAGCAACAGAAAGGTCAATTTATCAGCTAGAGCCCACAGATTCACTAGGACAATCAGACTTTCCTTTTTCTCCCCTCTAAGCAGTCAGTGTTGTCCAGAGAAGAAAGGATTCCTGAGTGGGAGATGTGATGTGAAATCCTCCTCTCTGGCCCCTCTGTGTCTCTGCTGAGGGAGGGATGGAGGATGCAGGTTTTGGCTGGGACACGTGGCACTGATCCCTCGCTGTGTCACCCCAGAGCACCGAGGCAGCTCCAGGAGTGATGGGCTGCCCAAGAAATGTCTCGTTTCCATAGGAAAAATATGAGCAGAACTCAGAGATGATCAGTTTTGTCAACAGAGCTGACACTCCCTCTCCCAAATGAGGGATCCTTAGAGCCCATTTGGGTTGTGCTGATTGAGCTGGAAGTGTTTAGATTATTCTTCTTTAAAAAGAAAGTTTAAAAATAGCTTCCAGATTTTTGGTGTTCTGTCAAAAAAGGGCTTTCCCACCAAAATTGCTCTTTTGACAAAATAGCCGTTTCCTTTTTTTTTTTCAGTAACAAACTGCTTGTGCTCCATCCATCACCCTTGTGTGCAGCTGTGATTGCACAGCCCTGGGATGCCTCTGCTCCCATCCTTTTCTGTGCAATTTTCACCTGTTATGTTTCTTGTCAGCTCTAGATCATGCCTTAGGAGGTTTAACTGAGGATTGAGCACATTTTGGGACATGCCCGTGTCACTGTGTGATGGAAACTGGGATCAGCAGTTTGTGGTAATAACCCTGCTATTGATTTGCCACTACAAGTACAGAGCTGGGAGCTGCTCTGATGGGTCTGACTGGAGACAGCAGCAACCTTCCCTCTCTGCCCTGATATGGGCACTGACAGGCAAATGGGGAAATCTCACCCTGTTCACACCAAAGCTTCTGGTTTTGTGGTTTGAGTAGCAGCTGTTTGACTGGGGCTGACCCTGAGTCTGGGCTGTCTCTACCCATCAGCACCGTGGAGAAATCAGACGGGCCCCTTTTCGGCATTACTGTGGTGCAATTCTCCCTCTGGGAGGGGAGGCAGAGCGAGGGTGGAAGTGCAGCCTCCTGGGTCTGGGGGATCCTCCAGCCAACCCTGTGGTAAACAGCACAGCTCTGCTTGCCCCAGTGCAGAGCTTGGGACTGTCCAAGTCTCTCACCCTTGTGTTGGGCCAGATGTGCCCTCTGAACACAAATGTTTCCAGGTATCTACAAGTGCTAATCCACTTGTAATTTCAAGCATCCAGAATCATTTTACTGCCAACCAAAGGAGTCAAACAAGTGATTTGTGACTTGGTAGTGATGGTAGACAAACCCTGGCAAAGCACCCAGAGCCAACTGGGAACTGCTTGCCTGCAGTTTCCAAGTACACCACCTAATTCCATCGTTAGGATTTAACCTCCACAGTAATTGTTGCGTGCAGAAAAAAGAGACCTCTCATTTTATCCTGAGCATAATATTACCAGGAAGGGGCTTTTCTGCTGTGTTTTGTTTTGCCAACGCCACTAATGAATGTGTAAACACCTCCTGGCATAGATTTCCCAGTTTACTGAGGTTGGAGTTCATGCTGCTAACACGCCTCCCTGGATGAAGAGCTCCTTTCGTTAACCTTGGGCATCCACTAATGAGTGGGTCACTTGCAGGTCAGAGGTGTGCTTAGGCTCTGCTTCTTGGCTGGCTGCTGGATTATTACCACAACTGTAAATGCCACATGTGGCAGCGTTGAAGAGTGTGTTTGGAAGGCTGGCTGTATAATTAGGGTACATTATCCCAAGGCAGTGTGTGCCAGCTGACATTCAAGTGGCAATAAAAACAGTGGTTTGGGATTTTTTTTGTTTGGTTGGGGTTTTTTTTGTTGTTTGGTTTTTTTTCTCCTCCTTGCTTTGCATTGGCTGTCAATGAACAAATGATGAAGTGTTGCTGATTTTAGCTAGTGTGAGCTGTTTGGTCCAGGACCAGCAGCTCAGCAGCTGCACCATCCATCCATCCCCCATAGAATCACAGAATGCTTTGGGTTGGAAGGGATCATCTCATTCCAGCCCCCCTGCCATGGGCAGGGACACCTGCCACTATCCAGGTTGCTCCAAGCTCCTAGTCTTGAACACTCCCAGGGATGGGGCAGCCACAGCTTCTCCATGCCAGGTCCTTACCACCCTCACAGGGAAGAATTTCCTTCTAACGTTTAATCTAAGTCTCCTCTCTTTTAGTTTAAAACTATTCCCCATTGTCCTCTTACTATCTACCTTTGTAAAAAGTCATAATCCATTTTTATAAGCTCCCATCCTGGCCTCCAGTTGGCTACAACAACACATGGGGCTGAGCAGCCTCTTCCCCCATTGTTTATGGAATGAGTCAAATCCTCATTCAGGAAAACACACACAGGAGTTTAGTGAATAACTATGAGTTCTTAAAAACATAATTTGTCTTTCTTTCCTTGTCCCTCTCTTTCCTGCTCATTGTTGTCTCTCATTACCCACCCACCCCACTGCAGAAAGTGTGTTCTCCTTGAGGTGTTTTCTCCTTGGCTGAAAGCTCAGAGAGCAGCATCGCTTCTCACACCGTGGCGTGACTCCTGACAGCGGGGCTTTGAGGCAGTCATTAAAGATATTGAGTGCTCTGCCTTTGCTCTTGACACAGCATTAAGAACATGAAACTGCTTGGAAACAATTAGCTGGTAAATAAGCTTGGTCAGTAATTATGCCCAAACTGCTCTGGCTACATCCAGATGTTCCTGCTTTGTCAGACTTCCCTTCTGCAGAGCAGGACTGGGAGGTTGTCTGATAGTTATCAAAGCTGTTGGGACATGTATTACCTGCTGCTTCTCCACCTCTGAGATGTGTGATCAGATCAGGAGAATTATTCAGAATATGCAGCTGAGCAGCATTTTTCCGTCCCATTTAGTTGGCAGAAAGTGAGTATAAATCAGAAATGTCCTCAGTGACATTTTATTTTGCTTTTCAGTAGTGGAAGTGACTGCAAAAATTATATAGCGATGGAGAACCGGGCTCTTTGTGTTTCATCTGAAGCCTTTCAATGCCTGTAAAAATCTCTTTAAAAGCAGGGAAGAGAGTGCGTTCAAAATTTTGGGAGGAGGAATGCATAAAATGCAGACAGAAAGGAGGTTGAAATATGAACATATGAGACACTCCAGAGAGTCCCTGAGGCAGCTCAGGAAAGCTACAGATCCTGTTTAGTTTGTGAAATTAATTAGAAAAGGAAAGAAGTTTATATTCTGTTCTGTTCCTGCGTTGTCCTGTGCTTAGCAAAATATGTTTAAAAGACAAAAAAAAAAAAAAGGCCTGGAAACCCAAACCCTCTCCATTCCAGTTGGGTTTAGGCCTTGGCCAAGAGCTTTGGAGGCTGCCCTGGTCCTGATGTGCTGTGTGTGCCTGAGGGTGAAGCGCTCCCTGCACCAGCACGAGGGACTGTCCCCGTGAAATGCCAGTGGGGAGAGTTGCTGTGCTGGAAACTGGGGACAAAGGAGTGATTTAAAGGGGCAGGAAGAAAAAGGCAGCTCACAGTGTGGAGACACTTGCTCTGTCTCTCCTGTCTCTAGCTGATGTGTCGAGGAACAGAAGCGGCCGAACAATGAGGAACAGGCTGTTCCCATGTCGGGCGGGAAGTGCATGAAATCCCAGGAGCAAGTCTGTGCTTTGTAATGATTTCCAGATGGCATCCGAGCCCAGAAGTGCTGTGGCTGTCTGGATATGCATTCACACATGGCGAATCTACAGAAAACCAGAGGATCTCCTTTAAAGTCATACCTTGGCCTGAACCAAGAGCCTTGGATGTAAAGATCCATGTGGTAGGTTTGGCTTCCCGTCTACCGAGGGACCTTCATGCTCAACCTGTGGAAAATGTACTTTAGATGATTGCATACAACTTGCATTTTTGGCAAACGAGCTCAACCCAGGCTGCAGAGTCTACTTGGATTTCCAAGAAGCTTTAGTCGAGTGTTCTCATCAAAGGCTCCTACACTAAGTTATGGTGAGACACGAAGCCGTGTCCTTGCGTGGGCTTTTTCTGGCTAAAGAATAAAAAATCAGCTTTTCCTATGGAGAATAGCTACTAATGGAGTTCCCTGTGACCAAAGTGTGAGGTGAAGAAACAGATCTTGCAGGTGATAAAAGCATTTAGGACAGTCCCAGCTTTGGCTGCAGGTGGGAGTGGGAAGGAGGAAGGGGTCCTGCCTCCACCCTCCTTTTCAAACGCTCAGGTTGGACATCCAGCTCTGTGCTGTTTCCCTGGGGCTGACCAAACAGCAGGCAGTGCAGGCTGGGCTCAGTGATCACTGGAACTGTGTGCCAGGCTGCCTGTCCACCCTCAGCTCACCTCCACGTGGTGGAACAGCGTGCTGGTCCTGTGCTCCAAGCATTTTCCTACTGGAAATCTTCCAGAAGGGAAGACACAAACCAACAGTGTAATATCATCAAGGGAGGAGGGATCAGTGGACTCCTTTCTGCCATGTTGAACCAGCTTTATAGGGAGATAGAACTTTTAATCTGTGGAGGGAAGATGACCCAGTGCTGTTAAAAGCTGCCCCTTTGCCATCCCTGCCAGGGTGTGAGACGGGAACTACAAAAAGCCAAATGCAGATCTCTGAGTCCTGATGTGTCAATTGTCTTCTGACAGTTACATGTGGATTTCGTTAGCCCACTAAATGGGACCTGTTGCAGCATCTCACCAGCTGGAGGGATTTCCAGTAGGAAACGTGAGATGGGAAATGCCGACAAACCTCCAGTTCCCAGAGGCTCTCTGGAGTTTGTGAGGTGAGGGTGATAAGGGCAGCCTCGAGCACCCCCCTTGGAGCAAGGATGGGCACCCAGGTGGACTGGTGGTGGGATGTGCCTGTGGATGCATCCCTGGTGCCTTACCCTGCTGCTGAGACAGGAGGAATAGGCAGAGCGGGAGGTTGTCCTGGGGCGACTCAGTGACACTTGCCTTCTCTGGAGAGCTTTGACATGATATTTTCCTGTACTTTCAGTGTTATAAATTTTAATTTGAGCTTGAAGGTGAAGGGGTAATCCCCACAAGGAGTGTATTTGAGGGAATGCTGCTCCAGATGCTGAAAACACCCAGGATGGATTTGGTCTTTCTGCCATGCAACCTCTCTGCAGTGTCTCCCTGGAAGTATTTACTGCTTTCCTCATCTTTGACCTTCCTCTTTCCAGGGACTCATCAAATGGGAGTGGTGAAAGAAAGGAAGAGGGGCTAATGACTTGGAGAGGGTTTTCATGATGATTCCTGTGGTGCACCTTTGACATCTAACCTGGCCCTGCTGAGCTCAGCTGGATGCTCAGGGGCTTGTAGGAGTGACCCCACAACCTCAGACTGACCCCATAGCTCATGTGCCTCCCTGCCAGGACACGCACCATCCCCTTGGTGTGGTCCCCACACACCCAGCAGCTCAGGGACTTAACAGGAAGGTGCACCCAGCTGCCAGCATGGTTGGGTCTTGCTGGGGACTCTTTCCAGGCTTGGGTGTGTGGTCTCCACTTACCTCTCCTGCTGATTTTCCAGCCACTCTTGGAAAGAAAGTTCTCCCACATGGCTGCTTAGCTCAAGAAGCTGTTTGCTGAGGGAAGCAGCTGTATGACTGAGAGACAGAAAACAGGTTGATGCTGTGATGGAAAAGGATGCCTCGAAGGCACCTTCATTTATTTCACAGGGCTGCTGATGCCAACTTGCTTCCTGCAAGGAGAAGTACACAGGGGAGATGCTGCCTCCTCCTCTGGGGTTTGTTCTCTTTTCTGATGGAGTTTTGTTGCTCTCCACACTTGGCTGTTAACTGTAGGTCAGCTCTGAGTGCTCTTTGGTTGTGGTGTGGACAGCTTGCTCTCCATCACCTCTCCAGCTTCCCACATCCTGGGTGTACCTGAGACTGGAGCATAAGCAGGGATGTCCCTGGATCCCTCAGGGAGTCCCTGTTGACAAGTCCATGCTCCAGGATTTTTCCCTTCCTCCCAAAGTGTTCAAGGTGGGAATGGTCAGGGTGTTCTGCTGAAACTTTTAGTCATAAAAGCCTGAAGTCTTTGCTGAATTAGAGCCTCAGGGGCAAGTATGTAATTCTGTGCCAGTGAGGTGTGTGGGGGTGGCTTTGGAGGTGCTGGTTTGTAGGTGGATAGTAAGGGAAATCCCTGTATAGATAGTGAAGTGGCACACTGACCTGAACTGCAGGTAAGGGGTAAGGTAAAGAAACAAAAATGTGAGTTAAGGAAAACATGTAACTGAGTCAGCCCCCCTTTAACTGAGAACCAGCCAGGAGCAGACCCTGTTGGGTGGGGGTAAAGATCTGATTCTGGTTTGCTATGTGGCTGTGAGCTCCTAAATATCAGACCCCATCGTGTCTCTGTGGGGTATCTCTGCCACCCAGGGGTCAGGTGTCTCAGTGTCACTCACTGGCAAAATCAAACTAAAAGCTGCCTTTGATGCTTGAGAGGGGTGAGAGCTTCTGTGGCAGCTGCCTGGGCTTGGGGCAGAAGATTGAGCTGCTCTTTCCCGTGTGTTTGGCTCAGGAGGGCATGATCTGCAAAAAAACTGGGAAAACTCCACATTACATTAAACCCTTGCACACATAAAATAGTGGAGTTCTCACTGCAGCTGATCTCTCCTGCAGTGGAACTGTCCCTTGAATTTAACCAGCATCACCAAACACAAAGCACGAGATGAGCCTTTAGCAGGTGAACACAGACTCAGGTGACCAGAGCGGAATTAAAAGACCTTCAGAGCTTTGTGGTTGTTAGGTATTTTTACACAGAACCAGGCTTGGAAGAAGAACAGAGGTGCAAGGGGGCTGAGTGTGTAAGACTGTCCCAAGAGTGCAGACAGTTGTGGGGGTGTCCAAGTGAGCTGGGACATGTCTGGTGTCACCCCTCCTGTATTTAATTGCTGAGAGACTCAGAGCAGAATGAAAAATTTGATTCAGTTAGGGCTTTGGGATGTAGAAGACCTTTGTATCTATTTGTCTGGATATGCTCACAAGTCAAGTTACCTGGTGTAAATGTGTAATCGCAGTGTTGGTATCATATATAGATATTAATATTGCAGATCACATCTTGGTGTCTGATCTTAAAAATGTGACATTAGCACAAGGAGAGCTGGTAGGAATTGTCAGCAGTCTGGGTTTTACTTTGTATGGTAACTTTCTAGAGGGAAAGATGACTTAGGCAGACAAAACAGGAGGGAAAAGGGGATTGTAGCCCTCAAATGGCTTGGTTGTGGTCCTTGTGAAAGTGATGTGGATCCATCCTGTTTTCTCATGCTCTGTCTCCAAATGCCAGCCCACATCACTTGTGCAGCTGTGCTAACTGTAGCCCACCATGGACATACACAACAATCTGATTTATCTTTTCCCTTTAATTACCTCAACACCCCTCTGCACGCCAAGACCTTTTTACAGGTACCACTCATGCTGATCCAAACCCCTCTGAGAGCTTCAGACAGATGCCATTTTGAGAGCAAAACCTTCCATGGAATCCTGCTTCCACGAGGCTCCAAAGAAAAATGTCTTCTCAGTGTTACACTGATTTAAAGAGCACATGCAGCTTTTGGCTTTGGTTCAATGCCAGACTAAAGGTCTTCCACATTATAAACTATCAGAGCTAGAAAGACTTGCTCTATAAATGGCTCCATATGCATATGCCCTGTGTGTATATATATATATTATGGATTTGCTTATGTCATGGAGCACTTCAAATCTCCCTTAATAAAATAATAGACCCCGAGGTAGCTATATATACTGGCAGAAAGTTGGTCGGCACTTTGGAGCCATGGAAAAAGTTAGTGCTCCTAAAGATTCCTGCTTTTTCCTCCGGCTGGTTTCCACTGTGGGTATTTAAAACTGCAGAACATCCTGGATCCTATTGCATGAAGGGATGCAGCCTGAACCTGAGAGGAGCAGAGATGGAAAGTGCTGGAAGGGACCGGGAATTGTGACTGTGCGATGCGCGGCCTCGTCTCCTGGCTGGCCGTGGGTGAGCAGTGCTGGGAAGGTCTCCCATGAGCAGAGGGAAGTTGTTTCTGAGCTTCATTTCCAAGGAAGGGCTGGGACCTGGGATCGCTGGCAGGTTCACAGCTTTCCAGTGGGAAGTTGTTGTTGCTGGTCAGAGAGGCCTTTCCAGCTGTGAGTGACGCCCTCGGACGATCCTTTGCTGGGTAGAGGTGCAGCCAAGCCAAAAAGCTCTGGTTTTCCATGGGTCTTTTTTTTTGCATACATCCCAAGCACCAGGCTACAAGATGGGACTGATGTCTTATCCCCAAAAGGAGGGTCAGGACCCCGGGGTGTTGCTTGGCCCCATAGGAATGCCCTAGGGGAGCTCACCCACCTCCTCCTGGTGGCACCCAGTGAACTGAGTAAGGAGGGGAACAGGAGGGGAGGGAATTCACATGGACAGGAGTTAATGGGTTGAGTGATGGGAAGATGCCCCTGGAGCAGGGAAGGGAGAGCTCCCCCCCAGGCTGTGGGGCAGTAAGAATGCTGCTCAGAGGTGTGGGCACTCCAGGGACCCATCTCACAGCTCTTACCCAGCCCCTCCTGGGCTGGGGGTTCCACTCTCCAGCTGCCCCTGGCACAGAGGGTCGCTGGGATGGGGACCCTGCACTGTGAGTGGGAGACCTGTCTTTGTGTCCTGTCCTGGCAGAGGCTGAGAATTCCTCTGGTGGCCCTGGGCACAGGCTCTGGCTCTGGGATGCAGATCCCAGCTGCCCTCGGGGAGCCTGTGGTGTTAGTAGTTGGGTACTACACCTTGGAGTAAAATACTTTTAGTTCTTCCTATATAAAAGAGCTTGTGCAAATAAAAGTTTGCCTTCTGGTGAGTTAACACCATCCTACCCCCACAGGGCTTTTGGGATAGGCTCCTTATGGATCCTTCCCATGAGGCTGGACAACAGGGATGGTGTTTCAGGAACCCCTCGTCCAAGATGTCCACCTTCTGTCTCCTCTGGCTAAAACCAGACAATAAATGTGTGGCTGGTTCTGCCCCACCAACTGCAAACAAAGATTGACTGCTGAGCTCTGAGCACCTCTCTGCTCTGAATTTAGCTTTCAATTCTCCCTTAATTTATTATTTGCAGTTAATTTAATCCATATTGACCTGCCTCAAAGAGAAAAAAGCTCTAGATTTGGTGAAAAATAATCTATTTTTAATTATTTCTGATGTAGAACACTAGCCCATAAATAAATTCCACTGCTACCCAGTGGTTTTTTTTGCCGTCAGAACTGTCTTGCTGGAATCAATAAACAGTTGATTAAAAACCTTGTTATTTAATATATTCAGTAACCCTAATCTATTCATTAGAAACTTAATCACTTTCATGTCACCAGCTGCTGTGATGGAGAAAAGAGCTGTAGCTAATTATTAGCAATTTTACAAAGCTAATATTGAATTTCTAATGGGCCCTCTGTGGCCTCTATTTCAAGCAGTTTGTGTATCCCACAAACATGTGTTCTGGCTCTGGGCAGGGCCAAGCATCTCAGACTTGTGGATAAACTCGAGGGCTGGCAACCAAACGTCTGGTCAGTCTGTGTGAGGGACGTGTGTGTGCCGTGCTGGGCCCTGGCCAGGCCCATCCTGACGCTCCTCTGCACAACGGCTGCTCGTGGGACAGGGAACTGCTCGTGGGACAGGGAACTGCTGGCCATGGACAGGGAACTGCTCCTGGGACAGGGAACTGCTCCTGGGACAGGGAACTGCTCGTGGGACAGGGAACTGCTGGTCGTGGACAGGGAACTGCTGGCCATGGACAGGGAACTGCTGGTCATGGACAGGGAACTGCTGGCCATGGACAGGGAACTGCTGGTCGTGGACAGGGAACTGCTGGTC